>PVHY01008221.1:0-62770 GCA_004024945.1 Uropsilus gracilis
GCTCATTCTAGTATCTCAGTGACTCTCCACAGAGAATCTAATTAAAATATAGAATCTGACGGCGGGGCTCCTACATTTTCTTAATAAAGATGCAGTTCATGACTTCAGCACTCCCACACTTGGGGTCCGGAGAGCTACGCCCCCTAGGGGGTCCCCAGAAGATTCTGGTCAGCTCCCAATCTGTTCCTCCTGCGGGGGGTCAAGAGCTCAACTTGCAAAGATTTATATTACAAGTTTCTCATCTCTGAGATGGGCTCCCACAAAGAGGGATATGTGTAATGTGTTAATACAGGTTGAGAGATGGGCTTTAGATAAAAGGAAAAGCTTTATCTATCTAGCCCTCTCTGGCACACTAGAAGGTGGGCAACAGCACGTATGCATTTATGCATAGGTTGAAGGATCAATATATTTCCCCAAAAAATGGAAATTGGATTTTTTTAATTACTGTTAAAGCCTATTGGTTTAACAAAGAAGCTATCATCCACTATCTATTTAATTTTATAATTTTTATTCATTATATGTATTTTTTCTTGCATTACTATATAGCTCATAGTTCTCCCACCACCAAGTCACCCTTGAACCAGCATCTTGATCCCTTTTGATCATCCCTCTCCTCATTTTGTACCCCCAAATCCCTTGCTGTTTACTTTAGTCCTGTTATCAGTTTGTTAGTTTTAACGTTTTACCATTTATTTATTTTCCCTATATCCCAGATATAATTGAGAGCATCTTTTATCCCTTTCTTTTTGACATATTTTAGCTAGCATGGTTCCTTCTAGCTCCATCCATGTTGCTGCAGTGGCATAAGTTTGTCTTTTTAATTGCTGAATAACATTCCATTGTGTTCTTATTTTGGTGGCATTTGAGCTCAAAGCATACAAAGAATGCAGTAAACAAAACCCAAATTTTGGAAATATATTTTTATTTTAAAATTCAAGATACTGCTCCTGTTTCTCACTTCTCCCTCATACATTCTACCTGGAAGTAGTTTATGACTAGTTGGACAGAACTGTATCTATCAGAATCAAGGCTGGTATTCATCAGAGTATAAAAAAGGTAGTAAGGCGAGTGCTATGATTCCCCCTATTTTTGCAGGGCCTTCTGTTAACAAAACACACAGGAGGAGATCCTTCAGGTCAGTTCATGTATATGAACTAGTTACTTACATGTTTTCAGCCTAACAAGAAAGGAAGTAGCACAACAAAATTTCAAGCTCTGAGAATTAAGTTAGACCTCTTTTAATAGCAGTATGTGATATAAAGCAAGTGTCAGAGATAATGGAAGATTTTAACTGACACAGACACAATAGACCCTTTGATGGTAGAAAAAATGCTCGTTGCCCATCATGGGTGTTCTAATGATTCTTACTCATTGACAGACTGATTGCATACTTGCCAGCATTAAAGGAGTGGAAGCAGAAGTAAATGCAGATGTAAACAATACCATTATGTGAAGGTATACTTTCTCTTAATAGAGACCAATAAGTCTAATAGTACTTTAAAATTTATCATCATATACTTCAAATAACCTTGTAACTGGAGATATAATTTCAAGTAATTTACTTTAGGGTGGTTCCTCCATTTATGAAATACTCAGGGGATATGCAATTTCTGGCAAACAAAGACTCTGAGAGTCATAAATTATATTCATTTAAAATTCAAAGAAACATAACCAAGGCAAACTGCCTAATTGTTTAAATTCCTTCTGTCTTTCTCTAATCTTATTCCAACAGTAATTATTTTTCAACATATTTATTCATTCTCATATCGCCAGCCACTTCATAGCAAGATGGAGGTAGTGACTACTGATGATTTGTGACTCACTTTATTTTTGGTAACTCTGAAACTTGCTTCCTCCTCCAAAGCACAAATTTAATACCATTCTATTTTCTTACTCTAGCTGTCTGTGTGTAGCTTTTTATCCAAAGAAGAAAAGCTGATTACTTCCTACACAAATGAGAGCATTTCACTCCACCCAATACACTAGGAATCGTGTGGCTGGTAAAATAAACTCTAGGAATTCCAGCACATAAATGTATTCCAGCATTCCTTTACCTTGCCCTGATTTGTAGTTTGCTTATTTGTTATGTATATCTTAAGTCTATTTTTTCCTTTGTTTACTCCCAATGCTTGACATATTTCCTTTTTACTTAATATACCCCTGTTGCTATTCACCTATGACTCATGTTAGATACCAATCTGCATTTGCCTTTCTCATGGGATTTTTCTTGATCCTTATGTATTTATCTTTTTTTTCTATCCCTAAACCTGGTTCTGGAACTTGAGATTCCATTTCAGAAACCTTTTTTATTTTTAAAGTATCTTATTTCCAAGTGAATTAATTTCAGAGAATAGGAATGCTAATTCCTTACATTGAGACAATTGAGATACTACTTTCTTTGAAGTCTGTTATTCATAAATGTTAATCAAATAGCTCTCTATAATATAGCTGGTTCTTTTTCAAGCTTTTTAAAAAATGCTTGGTTGTTACACTTGTGTGAAATTTTCTTACTAATGAACCCAAAATTCTTTCAAAGCATCATTCAATTTCAGTTCCCTGCATAAGCCTCAAGCAATTCCAAGCACATATTCTATATACTGTAGTTTAATTTCTATAGAATTTGTTATTGCATAGTTCAAAAGAGAATTTTCAAATGTGAGGTTTTTTTTTTTGTTCAAATGTGAGATTTAATCTAAATTAGACTCCAAGCACAAGAAAAAAACCAGCTGTATCCATATGTCTTTTCATTGCTTAAAACCCTAACACATTTCTAGATGTCCCTGATAGGAAGATAAAAACATTACATCCAGCTTTTTCAAGAATAATTAATCTCCCTTTTTATACTTAAATTGTATTATGAGAACACATTTCTTATTAGTATATCAAACAAAAATTTTTGTAGCATAAAAAGTAAGAATGCATTTATCAGATTATTTCTTCATATCAAGAGAATATAAATTTAAATGGCAAGCAAATGAGATGTGGAAATAAAATAAGTATAACCAGGGCAAGATCAAAGCTTTATTTGATCTTTTGAATGTGGGGGTTTGGTTGTTCAATTATTATCTGAATTGTTCATCAAGAAAAGAGGAGTTTTCTTTTCCCTTTTATATATAATGATACTTAATGTAGAAGCATATTAATATGGAAGCAAATTAATACTTAATTTGACCATTTTAAATGCCGTGGTCAAAAAAACAAGGAATATTATGTATTCATCAATATGTATACAGCGTAAATGCTTAGCTATAACAATAATTATTGCAAAGCTTTATAGAAAAAACAAACAAAAAAAAACAGAAATAAAATAAAGAGTTATTTCAATTGCAGAGAATTGTTCTATTACCAATGAAATGGGTCAAAATGGGGCAGAAACCTCCAGCCAATGATCCACAGGAAAAAAAAGTGGAACTTTTAAAATACAAATTCCACTGCCCAGATTCTTTCACATTCATACCACACATATGTAGCAGCTGCCAGTCAAATGCAATTTAAACAACAGGGTTTTATCAACAAGTACAATTAAACCGTAAAAAAAGAGTCCTTAATGTCACAAGTGGCCAGTTATTTTACTCCAATTACCATTTAGTCCAAAAGTCCAAAACACATGTCTAAGATGGTACCCTTTTCCCCCTCCAAACCTGAGACAGGCACTCTGATAAATCCAGTCTTTCTCCAGTGTTTTCTCTTTGCTTCTTCTCTGCCAGTGTTTTGAGCTACCTCTTTGAGGAACCAAGGAACCTTTCCAAGTTTCCTCAAACATTAACAAATACTGATGCAGAATCAGCTTTCCAAAAACCTTGCAATTTTCAGGTACCAGCTTTCCGTGCCACTTTGCTGTGATGCAACACTCTCCACGCTGGCTAATCTTCTGCTGGCCACTCTCCCACCATTACTCTTTGCCACCACTATCAGGGGGCTTCCCATCAGGTCAGGCCACAAGGGACTGTTCTATCAGTCTGTCATTCTTGTCTCCCTTTTCTCTATCTTGGCTCCTCTTTTTATGTGCTCTTTTCACACTTCTTACTTTTTCTTGTGGGTCATTCTCTCAGACCCTGCCCACCAGAGCAGTATGGTGCCCAAAACTGCATCACTCCCTCTGTATCACCATCTCCAGTTCTTTTGAAAAGTAACTACACAATGATTTGTAGCTCTAGAAATTGACTAATTCACTGGGTCTCATTGAAGATGTAATTTTTGCAACTGTAGAAAATAGGAATGACATAAAAAATAAAGTTATCTGTGTAAGAAGAAGGAAAGTTGGTGTGAGAGTAAAATAAGACTGAAGGAAATTTTATGGAAGAAAGAGAAAAAAAACATTTTCCTTCCTACAACATGCATTAATACTATTTTCTATTTATATACATGTGAAAGTTTCTGATAAAATCATTGGTTTCCAAACTTAAATTAACCTATATGTATCCTGGGGATCTTTTACAATATTCTGATGCCTTCATCTTACTCTCAGATTCTGAACATAATTTTAAGCACAAGTTTTGCTGTATATTCCATGTAGCCAACCATTGCACTAGATAATTTTCAAGGAAACTTTGTTTATATGAAAAGTGAGTGAGCCTGTGTTGCCTGTGAATAAAATGACGGAAAATGGGGTACATCTTTGCATTTATGCTCCTCTGTCAGGAACACAGAAATCTAGTTTCTTTTCTTTTTTGAGAGTAGGCCTTGCTATTTTTGCCTGGGGAACCACAGGCTCATGTTGCCTGGTGTACCACAGACTCAAGCAATCCCCAGCCACAGCTTCCAGGTAGCTGGGATTACAGGTGCACACCACCATGCCCAGCTATATTTTTTTTTTGGAACTAGGTCTCTCTATGTGCCCCAGGCAGGACTCGAACCATGACCCCTAGCCCCGGCCGCTTCATAGGCTGAAGCTTACAGGCATGAGCCACCATGCCCTGCAATCTGAAGTTTCTTAATGGATTCAGCTGACTTAGGTCTGAGCTATGACTCTGGTTGCTCCATATACCTACAGGCCACTGTATGTTCAGGCTTAGAATGACTATGCCACAGTAATGATGAAAAATGTTATTTCTTCCTCTCTGATATTTTCAGAATATAGCCATAACTATGATCATATGCCTTCCATGCCAGTTTGTGGTATGATACCTAGTGATATATATAAAGAAACCTATAGTTTTTCTCTTTTGTGGGGAAAAGTGAAAACATTGACAAGAGTCACCGGAGGGAAAACACTAATCAGTGATCTGACGTCATGGATGATTTTTATACTACAGCCTGATTCAGGAAAATCATTGGAAAACTCCAAAATAATTCACCTTTCATTTTTCATTCTTTTTTCTTCCTGATCTCTGTTAGAGATCACTTGTCTCTATATTTCATCTGTATCTGGAAAATACAGATTTGGAATACATATTTGGAAAAGTCAGAAAAATAAAAAGAACATACATTGTTTATAATTTCCTAATCAACGATAACTGTTTTTACTTGGTTATCCATCTTCTATAATTTTAGATTTTTTGAACATGTGATAGTTTTGTAACATATTCTTTTATTTTAACAAATCTGTAACAAGCATTTGATATTATAAAACCTTGATATTTATTTTATTCCAGTTGTACAGGAAAGATCTCTTGAACACCTAAGATGAACCATGAAATTTACTTAAGGGATTATTATTTTAGATATTTAAATATCTTTTAAGGAAGTAGACTGTGTTAATTTCTACTTATTTTAAAAATTTATATTGATTTCCAGCACCTGTGTTAAATGGTTTATATGTATTATCTCATATCTCATTATTCTTAAGAATAATCTTTGAAAGGAAGCATTCTTAATTTGACTGAGAATAGAGTCCAAGAATAAATAAATTTCTCAGCATCATATTCCTCTAATTCTGAAAGTTCTCATATCCAGTTACTGTACTACATTGTCTCTCAGTTATTGTGGATACCAAGATAACTGAGAGGCAAGCAGTCTCAATTTTTCTGACATCTTTGTATGACTATTTTAAAAATCATCATCTTAATTCTAACATTGTTGCTTTTATTGTAGTAACCTTACTATACATTTGTTCTGTTTCTTTTAGTATCCATAGATGCAAATCATTTTTGATGCATACCAGTCCTTCATTTTTCAGTCCTATTATATTATTTACTAAATTAAGCCACTGCTATGTTAAGAATATATTAAAATTACTTGTTTTTCTTTATTTTTTAGACTATTGGTATATGGTCAAAAGTAGTAATTATCAAATAATGACGGTAATATAGAAAATAATTAAATTATTTCAAATTAATGTTACTAGTCAATAGTTTTATGGAAGTAGAAAATTTAGGAAATACTAGACTGGGTGTTACAAACATTCTAAGAATATTGGGTTGAAATTGATTGCTTTATAACTTTGAGTTGTAGAGGAAATCAAACACTACACATTTTATACACCTGATTTGCTTTTCCTGATATTTGGTCAGAATCCAGAAGCTAGGGTCATTCCTTGTTGTTATGATTTGCCTTCTTGCATATAAAAAACATTGCTTTAACAAGACATTTGATATCTGTTTGTCAGAATATTATAATAGATGTACAGACCTATAATGGAGTCCTTCTGAAGACATTTACCTTGTGCAGTATATAACAGTGCAACTGAATTTTCTAGAATAGATTCAAGAAACTACTCAAAGCATCCTTGAGCAGATTCAGTGAATCAAGTTGGTGACCATTAAAGGCTGACTTTGTTCTTTTCTGTAGGGAATCCATCCAGTGACATTCAGTCAGGAAATCTGACTGTGCCTTAGCAACCTGTGTGGCAAGCTTCTAACCAGCTTCTTCATTAGGCCCTCAAAGAGTCACATTTCACCACGTGCGAATTGAGAATGTTCAAAAGATTACTATTAAAACATTTTTTTCAATGTTCCACATCACCAGGGTTACATATGATATGGGAACAGCACATAGGTACTATAAACCATGAGAACATCTCATTTAATAGTCTGGAAACATGGAACTAAACATAAAGTATCCTTGAGATGATGATTCTAAAGTGAGCAATGAAAGAGAATGCTGGCATTTCTTTTTTTCAGCCTTTGTTCATTCTTCTGCCTCACTTTCTCATAGTCCTCAGGAATTATAGACCTTGTTTAGTCTTTTACTTCCTCTACATTAGTTCCTTCTTCCTATCACAGTTTCAAGGTTGAATCTGAGGATGGATGGTAGGGGGTAAAGGCCAGTGTAAGAACTGACCTTTTGTGTTTTAAGTAGTGTTAACAACCCTAAGAAAACTTTCAGTCTCTTATTCTTTTCTAAAAGTTTGTTTTAAGCAGAGTGTGTTGTTTAAAACAACTTTGACTATCAGTTGTTAAATATTAGCTCTCACCCCTTCCCCATATCTTTATAATATTCTGTGATATTCTTAATCCTCTTTTACCATACTATCTG
This sequence comes from Uropsilus gracilis, assembly GCA_004024945.1. Lineage (NCBI taxonomy): Eukaryota > Metazoa > Chordata > Mammalia > Eulipotyphla > Talpidae > Uropsilus > Uropsilus gracilis. The sequence continues at coordinate 7,417 of PVHY01008221.1, forward strand.
TCTCCACTTCTCCTTTACTACAGAGAATCATATGTTTGCTTCAGATCCCATCCAGGAATAAATAATCTACATTTCTATACTGCTTTCCTATGCTTACATAAGATATTAACCCAAACTTAGTGAGTTAAAGCAACACTCATCATTATTTCATAGGTCTTTAGATCAGAAATCACATGACCTCACCTTAGTTCACTGCTGAGTTTCACAGATACCATTCCTGCTGAACTCTTATCAAGATGCTTCGGAAAATAATCTCCTTCTAATGTCACTCAACTTGTTGACAGAAATCAGCTTCTATGGGTGCAGAACTTAAATGTTTTGCATTCTTTCATTGTCAAAAACAGTTCTAAAATCCTAGGGACTACTCTTGGGTTCATCTTCTGCCCATTATATCTCAGTTGGGGATAATTATTTGACTCACTCTTATGCTACCAGTAAGAGAAAACTGTTTTGAAATGAATAATTTTATTATTTTTATGATTAGTAACTTTAGTAACTTTATTTACATTAACAAAGTTCTCTTTGCCATATAAGGCAGAAAAATCAAAAGGTTAGCCTCATCATATCACAAGGGTAAGGTTACAGAATCTTGATGGGTCATATTAGAATTTTATCTAAAACAATTTCTTATTTTACTTCAAAATTCTAAAATTTGGGTCCTAAATGATTTGGTTGCTTATAATAGCCAAGAGAAAAATTATTAGAGTTTATAGAAATATATAAATATAAACCTCACCTGTGAAAATAAGGATAATTTTTTTGCATTCAGTTATTGGTACTGTTTTAAACACTATACCAATTATTAAAAGATCATACAACATAAGGAAATCCATGATCTACTAATACAATATAGTTTATAAGTATTTAGGTTTTTGGTATTCTTTATATGTGTGCTTTTTCATTATGAAATATGACAAGTAATTGCAGTATTTTAAAAACATATTAAATATTGTTTTTATTTTGACAAAATGCTTTTATTACCTTTAGGAAGAAGATAGGAAAGAAATAACATTTTTCTTTGTATAAATTTGTTTACAATGATTTCATAAATCAGTTAAATCACCTCCTTGAAAAAGAATATTGAAATATACAAAATTTGAGCCAGATTATGCTACTTTATGAGATCCTTAACAATCAGATTACTGTTTGTTAAAGTGAAAATGCAAATAGGTTGATAATAGACAGCAAAACATGTTAAAGTAGAGAATAATGAATTCAGAAACATTGTAAAGGAAATTATCTTTTCAATAGCTATTCAACCAAAAGATCCAATGAACAAGAAAAAACTCAGTGTTCCAAAAATAGTTATTCTACTTGTGCTAAAGAATCGCTGTACCCTCCAAAGCATACTGATCAATTCCTTAAAACAATGCTAACAAACTTATCAGAATTAATTCACTATTTATTTCAAATATGTAGAAATTCATAAGTTAGAGTGTGTAAACAAATGTTACCACAACAAAAAATAATATATTTTTAAATTTTATTCCTGTTGTAATACTAATTAGTATTTATTCTGAGTAATGAAAGAAAATACAAAAAATTTGAAAGAAAATGTGATTATTAGGCTGTTGTCCTCAACACTTTCAGTGTGACTATATTAAATATGTTTGTACTAGGCTTATTTCTAAACAGATTTTTTTATCATATACTAGTGTATGTATAGGTTAATTTATTCAATTAACATTATGAGCTATTTTATATGCTATTGCAATATCTTCATCAAATCAGGATTACCTCATTGATTCTTCACCTTGCATAAATTTCATTATAAATAATACCTTATCTTTAGTTTTTATTGGGTTTCAATTGCTGTTTTTACCTAAGTGATTTCTTTAATAATATGCCATCTTTTATCCATTCATTTCTTTTATTCAACTGCCTTCTGCCAATGCACTCAGCTCTAGGAAATTCTGAAATATGATATAACATAGAGTATTTATATAGAATGTAGTAAGAGTATTATAGAAAAATATTCTCCTTACATCTAGAGTAACCCTTCTATACTTATTAAGTGTACAAAAGTGATAGATATGTATTTGGGTATTTGACAGGCAAGAGCATGCAAGTGATAATGATTATTTATTTTAATTGGTTGCACACATAGATATTTTTACATCATTGTTTACCCTGAGGTTCTTCCACCACCTGTGAACTGTCTTCTAAATCTCTGTGCTCATCCTGATTCATTCCTGCTTTATGCTTTAGTTCTGTGGACAGTTTGTTACTATTAACTTTTTCTTGTTCTTTTGTTTGTTTTCCCTGTATCCCACCTATAAATGAGACCATCTGTTATTTCTCTTTTTATTTTATTTTCTGGCTTAATTCTGTTAATACAATTCCTTCTAGATTCATTCATATCATCACAAATAAATACATTTTTTTTGATAGTTGAATCATATTCCATTGTGTACATATACCTCAACTTTCTGATTCATTTTTCTGTTTTGGGGCATTTGGATTGTTTCCATATACTGCTATGGTAAATAGTGTTTAATAAACATTTGTGTACAGGTGTCCTTTTGAATTAGTATTTTGGTATCTGCTAGGTAGATTCCCAAAGTGGAACCGCTGCATCGAGTGGTTATTCAATTTTTAGTAGTTTAAAGATCCTCTACACAACTTCTCATAGTGGCTGGACCAGTTTGCATTCCTATTAGCAGTGTGAAAGTGTTCCATTTTCTTCACATCCATGTCAGTACTTGTTATCTTTTTTTTTGTTTGACTGTTTTTTTAATAACTGCCATTCTTATTGGTGTAAAGTGGTATTTTATTGTGGTTTTGCTTTGTATTTCCCTGATTATTAATGATGTTGAACTTTTTTTCAAATGTTTATTGAGCATTTGTATTTACTCATTGGAAGAGTATCTTTTAAGATTTTCTTTCCATTTTTTGACTGGGCTTTGTGCTTTGTTTTTGTTGTGTTAGTTTGTGACTTCTTTCTGAATCTGATATCAGATCCTTATCACTTGTATGGAGAGTAAAAATCTTTTCTTAATGAGTTGGGTGTCTTTTTCTTTTGATTATTGTCTCTTCTTCTATACAGAATCTTTTAGCTTGATGTTGTCCTAGTTGTTCATTTCTTCATTTTCTTAGTATTGTAGGTGTGTCCTGAAAAAAGTTTCTGAGGTGTAAGTCTCAAAGTGTATTGCTGATATTTTCCTCTATGTTTTATGTTTTGTGGTTTTATGTATTTTATGGTCTTATATCCATGTTTTGCTTTTTTTTTTTGCCATTTTGAGTTGGTTTTTGTACATTGCAGATACCAACAGAACAGAATTGAAAGCTCAGAAATAAAGTCCCTAATATATGGTCAGCTAATCTGTGACAAAGAAACGAATAGTATACATTGACACATGAATAATCTCTTCAATAAGTGGCACTGGGGAAAAAACAGATATTTTTAAACATTTAATGTTTAAAACAGTTTCAGAATATCAAATTCAAAAAAATGAACCAATTTTAGAGAAAATTTAGGAAAGTGTTTTTGGTAAAGTTAACAATAATCTAGAATATGTAAACGTACCTAGGAGTTCACAGACCTGTTTCCCTGTTCAAAGTTAGTGTTCATGAATACTTATTGATAACATATTATAATCATGTGGTTTCATGATGGCCTGCTTAATAAGGACATATCTGTAAAATATGATAAGAAGAATTTCAAATCTTTTAGCCTAATTTAAGCTTTTATCTAAGTGTCTTAAAGATATGGAAAGGAAGTATCTGATCACAATACACACAGATTTTTTGAAGCTCTCCAAATTTTGGCCTCAAATTTACCTTCATTTAGTCAACTCTTAATTTCTCTTTTTTTTTTCTGGAAATGTTCTTCCAGCACCCTGTTTCATTCTATACTCTCAGGAGTATCATCATGCCCTTTTTCATAAGAGTCAATTCCTTCTTTCTTTGTTCTCCTTTACTCTTTAGCTAGATCAACTAGGTAATAGAGAATTATCAAGTTAATCCACATTTGAATAAAGGAAGTAAAATTATTACTATTTGTGTAAGACATGATAATATGCATAGAAAACACTATGAATAATATAAAAACAAACACTAAAAAATACTAAAACAATGGATTTGCACAGTGACGTAGGAGGCTACAAAACCAATACACACAAAAAAATAAATAACATCTATGTTCTTATATGCAAACAATGAACTAGAAGAGAAAAAAGAAAATAATCCTATTTATATTTACACCAAAAAAGTAAATAACTTACAATAAACAAAGTGAATGAAAGACCTAGACACAGAAACTATAAGAAATTACTAAAAGAAATAGCTTATATGAAGAAGTAGAAAGATATTCTTGGCTCAAGGGCTGGAGGCTAACATTGTTTAAAATGACAATCTTTACAACAAAGCTATATGAAATCCCTAACAATTGCATTTTTCAAAGAAATAGAACAAAAAATACTAAAATTTATATGGAACCACGAAAGATTCTGAATAGCCAAAGCAACTTGACAAAAAAAGAATATAGCTATCACACATCCAGATTTCAAACTATATTGCAAAGTTATTGTAATCAAAATAACTTTTTAGCTGGTTGATTTAGCATGGAACTATTTCTTCAAACAGAATCATAAACAGAAACACTGAATATAAAATAAAATAAAAATAACAGCAAGCAAGAATAGCATAAGTGCACATTTAATCTACTCTTAGAATACCATATCCTTTTTTTTTCTTTGTCAGTCACTGAGATGCATCCATGGTATTTTTATATCATTACATACCACAGATAGTGACTAAAATGTTAGAGTTTAGTCAAAATAAATAATAGTTTGTTTTCAAAATAAATAACAATTTGATCTACATTTAATTTCTTTAGGCTAATGGGAATTTTAATAGCAAAATATTTAGAAACTTAAACTGAGTAAGATGGACCCCACAAATTTCTATAATTATAGTAAATGTCTAATCTCAGTCCTCAGTTGTCCCAGTTTCAGGTCACTAGGTCATGGCCATCTGTTCAACTTTCCTGGCTTCCAAATCTTCTTTTTTCCATATTTTTTCTATCTTTATGTCTGCTGTATTTTCCCCCTATGACTCATAGAGGTACTTGCAATAAAAATGATAATGTGTATGAAATTATTTCTGAAATAGTTATTGTTTAGATGACCCAAGACAAAAATCCAAACTTCTTAATTTGGTGTTCAAAATCCACCCCAATACACATTTCCAGTCTCACCATCTGCTATTTTTGTCTCACCTATAACTGATCCATGTACTTTATTACTTGACTCAAATTCTTTCTTATTAAACATTGTCAGGTCTCAATGCCATCTTCGGTTCTGTCAGTTCTACTGAGACTAGAGTGCCCATCTTTATTTCTTCAAATATACCTGTTCAGTATTTAAACTTGATGTTCAGAAAAGTATTTTTGACTTCTCCAAGATAGTGAAACAGGAAATTTTACCTTGAAATTTAAGATATCATATTGTACTTTCTCTGCATGCACATTGGTCACTTCAAGTAGTCTCTCATGTTTTTGCTTGTCTGGTGCATGTTTCAGTTCATATAACAGATTAAGACTTTATTTTTTAAATAAATTAATACATGTTCAGTATCTTTATTGTGTTTGTGAGATACCTCAGATATCTCTAAAATAATAAAACAGGCTTTATTTGTTGACATGGAAGTTTCCAAATTATATGTTAAATGTTGAATTTTTCCTTGGATGTTCTTAGTTTTATCATAATTTTTGACTAACTTTTCATTAGTTAAAACTTCAACTAAGTGCTGGGCATGGTGGCATGTACCAATGATCCTAGTTACCTGGAAGATTGAGGTAGGGGATCACTTGAGTCCATGGGTTTGAGACAACCCTGGGCAAGACCTAGTCATATATATGACTGCTTGCACAGACAAATAGACAAATGGAAGAAAACTGAGTGCTATCAAATAAAATCACACTTATATAGTAACTAAATCTTTGACAAAGGAGTGAAAACTTAGGTTGAAACAAGGACAGCCTCTTCAATAAATGGTGCTGGGAAAACTGAAAACTGTAACAAGGCATGCAAAAAAATGAAAAAGACAGCTCCCTCACACTATGCACAAAAACCAACTCAAAATCGATAAAAAAAAACTTGCATGTGAGACTGAAAACCATAAAATACATAGAGGAAAACTTGGGCAAAACTCTCCAGGAATTACAATTCAGAAATCCATTTCTGGAGACATCTATAGCTGGCAAAAAAAAAAAAAAAAAAAAAGAAGGAAAACATAAACAACTGAGACTATATCAAACTAAAAACTTCTGTACAGCAAAAGAGACAACAGACAAAACAAAAAGAAACCCAACTGAGCTGGAGAAAATTTTTGTCCACCACAAAAGTGATAAAGGATTGATAACAAAGATCCATAAGGAACTCACCCAACTTGGCAAAAATAAACCAAGAAGTCCAGTCAAAAAAATGGGAGAAGAACTAAAAAGACACGTCTCCAAAGAGGAAATACAAATGGCCAACAGGCACATGAAAAACTGCTCAACTTTGCTAGTAATAAGAGAAATGCAAATCAAAACCACAATGAGATACCACCTCACACCAGCAAGAATGGCCCATCTCAAAATAACAGGCAGCAACAATTGCTCATGGGGATGTGGAGAGAAAGGAACACTCTTACACTGCTGGTGTGAATGTAAACTGGTCCATACACTATGGAAAGCGGTGTGAAGGACCCTCAAACTAATGAAAATGGAACTACCATTTGACCCAGCACTCTCTCTTCTCAGAATCTACCCAAAGGAGACCTCAATATTTATACAAAGGGACACCTGTACTTGGATGTTTATTGCAGCACTACTTATAATTACAAGGACATGGAAACAGCCCAAATGTCCAAAAACAAATAAATAGATGAAAAGAATGTGGTTCTACTCAACGGAATATTGCTCATCAATTAAAAATGACAAATTTGATGAATTTGATAACATGAATGTACCTAGAAGAAATCATATTAGCAAAAAACAAGTAAGAAATAAAAAGACAGACCAAATAGCTTCTCTAATATGTGGGATGTAGTAAAAACAAGCAAAAGGCCAAGAAGAAAAGTCAAAACAAGCTAACAACCAAACTTAAGTACAGAACTGGGGAGGTCAGAGAAGAGTGGGAGTTGGTCAGGGAGGAGAGGTGGTGAGTGAATCCCCTCAGGGAATACAAAGATATGAAATATATATATATGAATTATTTTTTAAGATGCCCTAAAAATTAAAAATAAAAACCTTCAACTAAGGTAGTCCCAGTGTATTTCTTTCAAATTATATCTGACTTCAAAAGTATTTCATCAAAACTTTCCTATCTTTAACACTATGGTTCAGCTATAATGCAAAGCATATGTGACCTCTGCTTTAATGAATTCATCAAAGTTTATCAAAAGTAGTTATTGTGGTTGTATTTTTGTCTTTCTTTGTTTTAATCCACTTGTATTTATTTTCATATTTTGCAATAGTATAATAAAATTAATATGGGAGAAATGTAAAAAAATATAACTTACCTGTCAATGTCTTTAGAACCTAATTAACAAAGAGAAGAAATCAAGTATAAAACATAGTCACGATATATTCCAAACATTTGAAACAGATTTATTTGTAGTTTTGGTCAAATTGATTATGTAAGTGAATGAGGATAAGAGAAAACTTCATAACAAGATTTACTTTTTTTTTTTAAGACATATGACTTGTGCTAAGGATATAAGAGAATGAAGAAGCTGTATCTATTGAATTTCTTATATGTCAGTTGCTCTTTATATCCAGAAATTATAGTAACACTAGACTTTGATTCTAAATGAAAGTATAATCAGAGAATTGATCAATTGCATAAATAATGGATGACAGAGCCATTTTTCTTACTATCATAAGAGGAGATACACATAAGAAATGGAAAATGTATGTTTGGTTAATATAAATTTGTTTATCACTTCTCTCCCCACCTGTGTCATGCATACACAGGCTAGTATGCACACATATATTTTCTTGTTTTGTCAATTGAGAGGGCCCAGAAAATAATCAAAATCCCAGTAACCATTTAGGATCCTTACATTAGTTTCTCATATAATTTTCCAATTTAAAAAAAAAAAAAGCCTGACTAAAGCAATGTCTGACACTAGAATTAAATAGTGACTATGCAAGTTAATCTGGAACATACCAGAAAATAAGGGAATACTGAAAAATATTACACTGGTAGGTGTATTTAAAAGAGACACAGAAACCAACTGAAAAATTGAAAGAGCTTAAACAACCTAAAACAGGGTAAATTGAACAAAATAGATGATGGAGTACCAGATTATAACCCCAAGTGTTAAATATGTACTCATAAGTCTATAATAAAATAAATGGTTAATTAATAAAGGAGAGAATAGAAAAATATGCAGTAGAATCTGAAATAATTTATATCAATATTCAACCCCAAAGGAAGGGGTGATTTAACTGCCTACTTTTTCAGTCTGGTTTTATACAGTGATTTTATTCCAAAGAGTACAATATGTGAAAGAGTTACAACTTCATATTAGAAAAACCTGACAAATACAAGTTGGGTGAGGTGAGAAATAATATTAGCAATGATAAAGCATGTTATTACATACCTTTGTTTTAATGTGATGAGGATGGCTCTATATATGGCCTTCTTCCTCAAACCCCATAACCCTAGTTTGATTATGGGAAAACATCAGATAATTCCCAGTTGAGAGGCATTCTTCAAAATATCTTACCACTGCTCAAAACTGTCAGAATCATCCAAAGCAAGATAAGTCTGAGTAACAGTCATAGCAGATTCTAACAAGATATAATGACTAGTATAATATATTCTGCTTGGGACCCTGCATTGGAAAAGGTCACTAAGTAAAAGCTAAGGAAATTTTAATAGATTGTCAACTACAGTACCTAATACATATTAATATTGGTTAATTAACTTTTATAGATGACCCACATGATATTAATAAAGAAAGAAATAAAAGAAGTAGTTTTGATCATATATTGTGTATACTTTCAAAGAAAATACCTTGACTTTTCCTACTTTTTTGCACAGAAATTGTGAACTTATATATCTGAATAAAGTAATTTGTATCTTACAAGATTAAACCTTTCACTCTTTGGAAAGAACATTGCATTAATTTCTTCTGGGTCATGCCATTGTTAATATTCACACCCAAACAGTTCTTTTATGTTGTTCTTGTTTATTGACTCTTGATGGCAAGTATTCATATTTAATACTCAAAGTATGACACATTTTGTGAGCATGCTTGCCATTAACTCTCTCCCTCAAGTGGATTTTTATCACCTTTTGACATCTTTATCATGTCTACCTGAACAAACATTTTTTGCTTTTAGGTGAAAACTAAGTGTACGATTCTGAAATATTACAGTTCAAATATAGCAATATGAAGGTGACAGCAATTAAACTCTACACTATAAAGTCTATCACATTCTGTTTTCTTTAGCAGTAGCAGGGCTGTTTTCTCATTATATCGTTAAAAATGCATAATAGAATGACAGCAAAAAAAAAATGTATCGTTGCTCTATAAAATAGCAAACTAGAAAGATGATTTGTCAGAACTGAGACCCATACTACTAAACATTTGAGTTGGAATATATGCTCAGTCACAGTCATAGTTCCTTCTATCTCACTTAGCAAAGGGGTATGATAAATGTTGAGTGTGTAATTGTGTGTCAGAGAAGGAACAATATATTGTAACACACAAAATGAAATTCTTAGGAACATTCTGCTAAATTTTTTTTAAACATTATGTTTTACTGATACACACTTGAAATTTCTTTAAAAATATTTGATGTCAGTTATTATACTGAATTGGTCACCCTGATTTTGTGTTTATCATATATCCAGTCAGTAAAGGTGATAACTGAACTTCGCAAATATGTTAATCTCTTAAGTCTTATTTTCCTAACTGTATCTCAGACACATTTAAAGGTCTAAGAATTATATTTCTTTAAAAATATAAAATTTTATTTATATTGCTACTTTTTACAATAAAACAATGCAGCTTTTGTTAAAGAAGTTGCTATAAGTTGTTCATTGGTTTTAGATTATAACTATAGTTCTGTTTCTTAACATAATGGCATTTCTATAAATTTATATGTAATATATATCTCTAGAAGTTTTGAATAAAATATATGTATGACACAAATGACTATACTTTCTTCAGGAGTGTTATTTCTACTAACATGAGCAGTTACCTAGAAATCTGAAAAAAAATCTCTTGTCTAGAAGAAATGATAGGTACATCTGTTAGAAGTGTTGCTTTAATTCAATTAAATTGTTACTCATTGACTCATGCAACCATTGTTTAATAAACCCCTTTGTAAAAACACTTCTATTGCACCTCTCAAAATTTGACCTTTTATAACTTAGGTTAAGAGTCATTTACCACTTAGTTGATCCTAGTCCTCTCAAATATTTGTAATCTCTTTGAAACACTAGTAACTCTTTATATTTAAAAATATTTTCTCATATTTACCATGAATGGTGGTTGCTTTGTACATTTTGTATTATCCATTTTAACCTCTCACCCCTGGAGAAGGCAGGCTGCCCCTATTTCATCCTTGACTTCATCTGGCAGAGGGCATTAAGTCCTCCATGTAAACTCACTGACTACAACCTATGTCTTCAGTTTCCACCTTGTTTTAAAAACCTGTATTTTTTCTTGCTTCATGCTCTATTCCTATCTTTCTTCCCTAATCCTTCGGCCTTGAACATCTATTATTTCTTTTATTCACTTTCCATATAAACCAAATGAATCTTCTACTCATTCCTTGCACAAAACAAACAAACAAAACAAAACAAACAAACAAAACGTGTAGAATGGGGAAAGATATTCTAACCAGATAGTTTGGAAGAATGTAGGGAAGGAGGATGTGCTAGAATGAGAGCATAGAGATGCCTTCTCCAAGCACACGTAAGTGAGAATAATGGAAGAGAAATTGCATGGATATGTGTACAAAAGGAATATTCTTTCACTAGGATCAGAGCAGATAATGAAATCATCCTTAGAAGACAAGAAGAGTAGAGGAATAGATTTTATTCTCAAAAACACCTGATCATAAGAAGGACCTCACTGACTTTATAAAAATGTAGATTTAGAGGACCTACACTTAAACTAGGCAAATAGAGGCAAAAATCTGATTTTAAGAAGTTGCAGAGTAGTTCTTGGCTATTAGTGTGACTGTTTAGTAGTGGAAAACAATGGGTAGATTGAGTGTAATATCGCAGAGACATAAAACATCACAAGAACCAGAGAGTGGGAGCAACATCCATCCTCACCCTACAATATGAGATAATTGTGATAAAAGCAGAAATACAGGACAGAGTCCTAATGGACAGAGTCCTAATGGACAGAGTGCTGTGGCTTCCTTAATCAGGCTGCATTAGCTTTGCTGGCTTACAGACATTTCTCAGAAAAATATAGTGAAAATCATTCACAATACGATTGCCAAATTTTGGTTACATGTTTAACTATTAAATAAAGCATCTGAAGAATTGTGAGATTTTTTTCCCTTCTGAAGCTATAATTTGCTATTAATAAGAAGCTTTAAATTTACTTTATTTTCTCTTCTACTCAGTTTCTTAGGCTCTCACAGAGACTTTAAAGACATGATTTGAGTAACATAATAGAGGGACATCACAAAACTTAAATCCACTTTACAACAAAATCTCACTTTAGAGACTATGAAAGCATTTTTAGAGACTCATACTAGAATTACAGATACATTTCAAACAGTATAATTTTTATTTCTATAAAAATTCATATTTTGTAATATTTATAGTAGAATTCCCTAGCTTGACTGTATTCAAAATTGGTACCCATTTTTATAGCTTCACAACTAACATTTAATGAAGATGTTAGAACTTGAGGAAAATAATGTAACTCAGTTATTTCTTAGTTTTTATTGATTTATTATATATATGTATACATATATATGTATACATAATGTATACATATACATGTATACAGATATATGTATACATGTATATATGTATATATACATATATATGTATATATGTGTATATATTATATATATGTATATATGTACATATATAATATATGTATTATATATATTATATATATTATATATATATATAAAATCTGAACTATTAAAGTTCAAATGTGTGAATGGGTTAGTTCATATGTAAGGAAACTCAATAACCTGTTTTGTAGTTTTTGCTTGCTTTGATAATATTTCTCCAATAACAAATTCTATTTCTCATTCAGTGAACACAAAAAATAATTATAAACATAGCACTTTCATTGCCTTCACTTCTGTCTCATATAGTTAATGTTTTTCATAAGTGAAAAATGAAAAGCTGTTTGAAATTAAAACAGCATTTATGGATAAATAGGGGAATAAATGAATCCATCTTTCACAATGATTTTCCCATCCATAAAGTGCTTATTTACTTAACATTTAATTCAAACAAATTATAAAGAGATGAGCAGAAGGGAAGCTTTATGTGTATATATCTTTACAGTCACTGAAAAAAGCACTTATGTCCAGATCTTTCCTTTAAACAAATATTAGCATTCTACCTAAACCAGTCTCTGAAAATTTGTTAATGACTTGATTATTTGTTTCATCTCCTAGTGTTATATAATGGCAAAATAACTTTCTCAATGCATAAACATGACCACTTCTTTATTCAATATTCTCATCATTTTCCATGAATCAAATTGAGAAATATATTTTATAAGAAAGAACCCAAAGTTATGAAAGACTGTTGGCAAGGCATTGGGCATTTAACACAGAGAACTTATCCCAAGAGGAAACCAAAGGAGTGTAAGAATCTACAGAAAATTTTACTGTTAAAATTAGAATTTTATGGATTAGAAATAAATTTGTCTTAAAATACATTTCTATAGTATGTGATATATATAGATGTCTAACTTGAATAAAGATGCATTTTAAACATTTTTAAAAATTTAGTCAGTATAATCATGTGTACTTTTTACTGATTCATATCTTATCTACAACAATAGTAGATTATTAAGTTATGAATGGGAGGGTTAATGTGAAATAATTCAGTTATTTGAGGAGACCAGTGTTTTGATAATGTAATTTGATCCAAAGATAGATCCCAAATTCCATTTGATGAAATTCTAAATAAACCTTTATAGTTATGAAATGAAACATAGTTTCTAAAGGTGCTCAGTGTCAATGCTGGTCTTCCTTTCATTTTGTGAACAAATATCTTTGCAAAAGGATTTCATATTTCCTTCTGTTGCTTAATTCACACTCATATCACGTTACACCACTGTACTAACATAAGTCTTGATGGTAAATGGAAAAAAGAAAAAGCTCTTAATTTGCAAGTAGCTAGTTGATTTTCAGTTGTATTTCTTTGTCCTCTGTTTTATCTTTCTTGACTTCTGCAACATTATCATTGTCGACTCATGTCTTCATCATGAAATAGGTTCTTTCTTTGTGTAAGAATGCTGTTGTTGTTATTTTGCTTCTGTTTTTCCTGCTCAGTAGTCTCCAGAATTTGGTGCAGGTGCCCCTCTCACTTATGTTCTATAATTTTCTTCTTACATAATCACAGGTGGCCACAACCTGTGTGTCAAAGCCTCCTCAAATTCTATCAGCATTCTATCTACAAACCCTTTTCTATATTCTGACCATGTAATTTCCCTACAGTTTCTGTATGTCCCTCAGATATTTAAAGAAACAGGTGACCAAAAAATTATATTCTACTTCACACTGTACATAGATATGTTCTTTCTACTCCTGATGTCCCTTAGTTCTTTAAAGAGAGTGTCATTCACCCATATTCCGAAGAATTCTCATGATGTTTTTCAGGATTCACCTTCCCTACAATATTAGACATGTTATCAAAATGTCTCAATCTAAAATGTAGACTTATATGTTTGGGTACAATGGTATTAAGCATTGCAGAAGTTGTAAAAAGGAGAGGAAGAGTGTAGATTAGACCCAGTCTCCCTATTTCTTTACTGTCTTGATTGAAACTAATGACTATTTCTGTATTTCTTAGAGGACAAAATTTAAAGCTATTAACAAGGAATGATCTTTTCTTGCTAGTATTTTACTAAATATCTTACATTTTCTACCTTGTGGATAACTTAATATTCCTGAATATATAATTCAATCTTTATTCATTCCATTTTCTTTACCTACACTATCTTCTCTCTTATTTATTTACTTCTGAAAATACCTCTTTTCTCTAATTACCCATGCTGTAGCATCCTGTGACAGATCACAGAACCATTTCCTCCCCTATGTTTTCAGGCATCGTGTTTGTAGGGCTCCAATGGCTGCTTCTTCACTCGGCAATACAAACTTGATTGTCCCTCTCTTTGTAAGTCTTTGAGATTTTCAGGGGTGGAGACTGTTGGATACTTAACACATTTTCTTACATATGACTGACTGAAAAATATTTGATAATAAATTAGCTGTTTCTTTTAAAATATCTGCTAGGTAATTATAGATGAACTTAATTGATTCTTAATATTGTTTTTATACTAATAAATATCACATTAAATTTTCTCATGCCATAGTTAATGATTTTGTATTTCTCATAACATAAACAGAGTATAGCATTTGGTCTTCTATTAGTCACAATAAAACAAAATCAGTGAAAATTAGGAAACAATGTCCTGAGAGGCATGCCAAACATATTCTTATGCAGGCTATTGATTCTATTAGCACTATAGAACAAAAAACATTTGCTCATTAATTTCATGAATATTTATTGCAATATTAAATTGTAGAGTCTGTAGTATAAGTTGAAGAAATATACATATCTTGTAAAAGACCTTTCCAAATTTAAATTTTATACAGGGGTCAATTTTCTTTTTTTTTAAATAATTTATATATATGTATATATATTTCACATCATTGTGGTCCCTGGGGGCCCCCCAGCACCTCCCCTCGCTGGCCACTCCAGCTGGTCCCCTCCCACAGGTATGTACTTTCATTTGGTTGTCCATACATTAGTGAAACCATTTGGTTTCTGTCTTTTTCCTTCTGACTTGTTTCTGCCAGTATGATTTCTTCTAGGTATATCCATGTTACAAAAAAAAATGATCAAATTTGTCATTTTTAAGTGATGTGTAATATTCCATTGCTTATATAAACCACATCTTTTTCATTCAGTCATATGTCTTGGGGCATTTGAGTTGTTTCCAGGACCTTGCAATTATAAATAGTGCTACAATAAATATACGAGCACAGGTGTCCCTTTCTACCCACATTGAGGTCTCTTTTGAGTAGATTCCCCAAGAGCAATTGCTGGGTCAAATGGTAGATCCATTTTTAGTTTGAGGGTCCTTCACACAGCTTTCCATAGTGGCTGGACCAGTTTATATCCCCACCCGCAGTGTAAAAGTGATCCTTTTTCTCCACATCCATGCCAGCACTTGTTGATGTCTGAATTTTGGATGTGGGCCATTCTTATTGATGAAAAGTGGTATCTCATTGTGGTTTTGATTTGTATTTCCCTTACTGCTAATGATGTTGAACAAATTTTCATGTGCCTGATGGCCATTTGGACTTCCTCTTTGGAGAAGTGTCTTTTTAGATCTTCTCCCCATTTTTAACTGGGGTTTTTGCTCTGGTTTTGCTAAGTTGTGAGATTTCTTTGTGTATTTTTGTTACCAGACCCTTATCACTTGTATGGAGAGTGAAAATCTTTTTTCACTCAGGATTCTTTTTGTTTTTCCTTTTGTCTCTTTTGCTGTACAGAAGGATTTTAGTTTGATGTAGTCTGAGCTGTTTGTTTTTCTTCATTTTTTTGCCATCTCTGGATGTGACCAAAAATGGATTTCTGAATTGTAAATCAGGAAGGGTTTTGCCCAGGTTTTTCTCTATGCATTTTGTGGTTTCAGGTCTTATGTCCAAGTCTTTTATCCATTTTGATTTGGTTTTTGTACATGGTGTGAGGGAGGTATCTTGGTTCTTTTTTTTTTTTTGCTTGTCTTGGTCCAGTTTTCCCAGCACCATTTATTGAAGAGGCTGTCCTTCTTCTATTGTAAGGTTTTCACTCCTTTGTTAAATATTAGTTGACTATATATGTGTGGCTTTAGTTCAGGAGATTCAGTTCTGTTCCATTGGTCTGATTGTTTTTATATCAGTACCAAGCTGTTTAAATTACTATGGCTTTACAGTATAGTTTGAAGTCTGAAAGAGTAATTCCTCCATTCTCTCTTTTTCTGGTCAGGAAGTTTTTTGATAATTGAGGTCTTTTGTTATTCCATATGATTGCTGTAATTTTTGTTCTATATCTTTGAAGAATGTTGTTGGAATCATCGGGATTGCATTGAATTTGTAGATTGCTTTTGGTAGGATAGCCATTTTGATGATATTAATTCTTCCAATCCATGAGCAGGGAATGTCTTTCCATTTCTTAATGTCTTCTTCTATCTCTTTTAATAGAGTTTTGAAGTTTTCTTTATATAGACCTTTTACATGTTTTATTAGGTTTACCCCCAGGTATTTTATTTTTTTGGGTGCAATGGTAAATGGAATGGTTTTTTTATATTTCTTCTTCTTCTGCTTGATTTTTTGTGTAAAGGAAAGCATCTGTATTCTGTGTGTTGATTTTGTAACCGACTACTTTGCTGAACTGGTTTATTGTTTCAAGAAGTTTTTCTGTGGATTTTTTTGGGTTCTCTACATAAAGAATCATATCATCTGCATATAATGAGAGCTTCAGTTCTTCTTTCCCTATTTTTACTCGTTTTATGTCTTTCTCTTGTCTTACTGCCCTTGCTAGAACTTCCAGTACAATGTTGAAAAGTAGTGGAGAGAACAGGCATACTTGCCTGGCCAGATCTTAATTGGAATGATTTTAGTTTTTCCCCATTTAAGATGATGTTTGTTGCAGGTTTGTCATAGATGACTTTTATTATGCTGAGATATGTTCCTTTTATCCCCAAATTTTCAAGAACTTTTACCATAAAAGGGTGTTGAACTTTATCAAATGCTTTCTCTGCATCTATTGTTATGACCATATGGTTTTTGGTTTTCTCCTTGTTGATGTGGTGGATTATATTAATTGAAATTCAAATGTTGAACCATCCCTGTGCCCCTGGGATAAATCCCACTTGCTCATGGTGAATAATGCTTTTTATATATTGTTGGATTCGGTTTGCCGAGATTTTATTTCAAATTTTTGCATCCATGTTCATTAGGGAAATTGGTCTATAGTTTTCTTTCTTTGTGCTGTCTTTATTTGGTTTTGGTATGAGAGTGATGTTTGCTTCATAGAATGTGTTTGGCAGTTTTCCTTCTTTCTCAATTTTTGGAAAAGCTTTAGTAGTGCTGGCATTGTTACCTCTTTGAATGTCTGGTAGAATTCATTTGTGAAGCCATCTGGTCCTAGGCTTTTGTTTTTAGGCAGAGCTTTGATAACTGCTTCAATCTCAGTTAGTGATTGGTTTGGTTAAGTTCTCTACACCTTTGTTTTGGGTGGTTATACCTTTCCAGGAATCTGTCCATTTCATCCAGATTTTTGTATTTATTTGCATAAAGGTGTTCATAGTAATCTCTGATTATTCTTAGGATTTTTAATATGTCTGTTGTAATTTCTCCTCTTTCATTTGTAATCCTGCTTATTTGAGTGTTCTCTCTTCTTTGTGAGGTTTGCAAGGGGTTTATCAATTTTATTTATTTTTTCAAAGAATCAATTTTTGATTTTGTTGATTTTCTCAATATACTTTTTGCTATCTATATTATTTCTGTTTTTATTTTTATTATTTCTTGTCTTCTGGGTTTTGGGTTTGTTTTTGTTGTTGTTGTTCTTTTTCTAGTTCATTGATTTGGGAGATTAGGTTATTTCTTTGGTTGTTTTCTTGCTTTTTGATATGCTTTTTGCTATGATCCTTCCTCTTAAAAATGCGTTAGCTGAGTCCCAGACATTTTGGAATGTTGTGTCTTCTTTTCATTTGTTTCAAAGAGGGTTTTAATTTCTTCCTTAATTTCCTCAGTTATCCAGTCTTCATTTAGTAATGTGTTATTCAGTCTCCATGTGTTGGTCTTTCTTCTTGCTTTCTTTTCATTGTTGATTTCTAGTTTGATGCCTTTATGATCGTAGAATAGATTTGGTACTATTTTAATCTTTGTATATATGTCAATGTTTGCCTTATGTCCTAATATGTGGTCGATTTTTGAGAATGATCCTTGTGTAATTGAGAAGAAGGTGTAGTCTTTTCCTGTGGGTGTAGTTTCGTGTAGATATCTATTAGGTCCATACCATCTAGTTCTTCATTTAGGGCTTTTGTGTCTTTGTTTAGTTTTTGTCTTGTTGATCTGTCCTTTGGTGAGAGTGGTGTGTTGAAATCACCTACCACATATGTATTTTCACTGATGTCTGTTTTCAGTGCTGATAGTAGTTGTTGATGAATTTTGGTGCTCCCTCATTTGGTGAGTATATGTTAATAATGTTATGACTTTGTTATGTATTGACCCTTTTACCAATACATAGTATCCTTCTTTATCCCTTGTCAACTTTTTTAGCTTAAAGTCTACTTTATCTGCAATTAGTATGGCTACTCCTGCTATCTTCTGGGGGCCGTTTGCTTGCAGAACTTTTTTACAGCCCTTTACTTTTAGTCTGTGCTTATCTTTTATATTTAAGTGTGTTACCTGCAGGCAGCAGGATGTTGGGTTTTGTTTTTTGATCCACTCTGCTACTCTGTGTCTTTTGATTGCTGAATTTAGACAGTTGATATTTAGGGTGATGACTGATACTTGCTGTTCTGATGTTGACTTTTGGCGGGTCATTTGGAGGTTAGGGTTTCTTTTTTTTCTATTACTGATACTTGGGATTCTGAAGTCGGTTTTTGGTTGTCATTTTGAGGTTCTGTTTAAATTTCTTGTTTTGGTCTGTTTATTCTTCTGTTGATTTTAATCTGAGGGCTTCTTACAAGATGTCTTGGAGTGGTGGTTTAGTGGTAGCGTATTTCTGAAGGTTTTGCTTGTCTGACAAGGTTTTAATTCTTCCTTCATAGAGGAAAGAAATCTTTGCAGGGTAGAGTAATCTTGGCTGGCATTTTTTATCTTGGAATTTTTTAAAGATATGACTCCATGCTCTCCTTGCTTGGAGTGTCTCTTCAGAGAAGCCAATAGGTTTTCTTTTGCATGTTATCTGTTTCTTTTCTCTAGCCAATCTCATTATGTTTTCCTTATCCTGGACTCTTGGGAGTTTTCAACAATGTGTCTTGCTGTGGTTTTTCTTTTATTGATGTAGTTTGGTATTCTTTTGACTTCCTGGATGTTAAATTTCATTTCTTTCTTTGTTGAACATCTTTGTTGATGTTTTCTTTCTTAATATTTTGCATTTCTTCTTCTAATTTATTCAGTTTCTCTGCCATGCTCACTTCTTTTCTCTTCTTCCCTTAGCTCTTTGTATGCTTGTAACATGCATAGGTTCAGCTCCTTATCATTTCTTCAATGTTATATTTGTTGGTTTCTAGAGTTTGTCTTTCCTTCAATGGTGTACTGGTTTCTGTGGCGCTTGCTGGGATGTTTGCCTTTTTTTTTCTTTCCTGTGCTTTGCTTTCACACTTCTTCCACATATTGATTGACTATGGCTCTAGTATTGGCTAGCATGCTGAGTAGAGTCTTCTAGTAGTTTGTAGTTGATTCTGTCTTTGTGTCTATGTGGCTGGGGTGAATAATTTTTTGTTTCCTTTGGCAAATTTGGGTGGACGGCTCCTTTTCTCTGAGTGTGTATGTTAAGTGTATGTGGTTGCTATGGTACACTGTCTTTTCTTGTAATTTTTGTCTTATAGGCTTATTGGAAAACACGGCAATTCTCTATTCCCCTAAGAGGGTTCTGGTTAGTAGATGCTATAGGGCTTCTTCTATGGTTCTTTATAGAGAACATAGGTGTCTTTTGTTGTTGTTCTTTTTTGTTTTTAGTCCTTCTGTTGGGTTATTTTGTCTATGCCAGGGCTGCAAAACAGTCCCAGCACTTCAGGTTTCTCTTGGGGTGCCCAGGCTGCTAAGTGGTGCCCTGCCCCCACCTGGGGGCTG
Organism: Uropsilus gracilis; assembly: GCA_004024945.1. Classification (NCBI taxonomy): domain Eukaryota; kingdom Metazoa; phylum Chordata; class Mammalia; order Eulipotyphla; family Talpidae; genus Uropsilus; species Uropsilus gracilis. The sequence continues at coordinate 27,428 of PVHY01008221.1, forward strand.
GATTGCTGTCTGTGCTGGTTAGGGCCCCCTTTCCATGCAGTCTCTGGGTCATACCCACTCACCTGGTTGCAAGGGCAATGGGAACCGGATGGTCCCCCTTTGCTTGCAGAGCTGCAGGGTCTCTGCTTCAGGTCTCTCTCAGGGTGGCTAGGCTGCTCCAGGGGTCAATTTTCTATTGTAACATAGTAACTGAGTGAGTGTAAAGCAAGAGAATGGAAATTAAGACAATCCTAATTTGTTTCTGGGACATAACAGAATGTTATGACCAATTCTTTTTGTTTGTTTGTTTTTTGATTGCTCCTCTGAAGTTCTTCACTATGAATGGAGTTACCTGCTTAAATTTACTTCTGTAACACATCTGGGAGGGGATGGGAAATAAGAAAGTAATTCCCCTCAAACTTAAAATGCCCTAAAAATGGCTTCCTAAAAAGAAAAAATTCATGGTGGACTATGGGAATGAACTGCAGATATTCGATTTTAGAAAACCAAAGTAATATCTTTTGTTAATTTGTTTGACATTAGCAGATATTTTGGAAGAATATGCTTAATTTTACCAGGCTCAAATGTTTAGTGGGATGATAATTTGTAAGATCTGAGGCAGATTGGTAGAGATGATATTGGCAAACTTTTACAAACAATTCCAAGAATCTGAAAAGCTATATAACCAGTATACAGAATTACTTTGAATCATTTTGTTTTAGTCCCAGATTTAACCATTTATCATAAACTTCAGCCCCATAAATTTAATGCAATAATTTAGGTTATAAAGTGTTCTCTCTTCATAATCACTGCATCAATCAGGTAGAAAGAAGTCTATCCTTTTAAGGTGCTAATCCAAATATATCAATATTCAAACATGTGGAAAAACAGCCTTTTCTGATTCCCTGTGAGTATCATCACCTCAGCAAAAATTTGATAAGCCCATTGTTAAAGGGAATTACATGCATGAATTTGAATGTTTAATTTAATGAGTAGTTAACAAGGTGAGAGAAATTTTACTACAGCATGAAAATGTTATATTGAATAATATAAAAAGGACGTTAAAATAAGTGAGCTTAGATTGATAATATCTGTTTGGAGTTTTGAAAATCAAATCATTGAAAATTAAATCATGTATAACTAGCACTCAATCATCATTAATTAAAAGAGTTAATGTTATAAAACCAAACTTTTAGGAAAAGTTTACATTTCTGTTTCTATTTTGGGTTTAGTTACATATTTTAAAAACTTAAACTTTGGATTTTGAAGAATAATTTAGTCATTGTTTAAGTGAAGTGTGATCGTTGAATGAAAGAAATGTATATAGCATAGTTGAATTATTCATATAGGCAATGCAGTTTTATATTATGAAAATGTTATCCATGTTGATTTAAATCATTTTGGGAGATTTTTTGTAATATGTAAGGCTATAATTGTGTTATTCATGAGGCTGAATTGTATAATCATAGTGTGATGATGGTATGCAGGTAACCATGGCTACCACTATTGTTCAATCAATTTTTGCTTCTTCATGCCATAGTGAATATTTTCAGTGATTATATTTATTTGCTCATTCAAAATTTGAAAACTAAATTATAAATCATTTCTATTTTTAAAAATTGCATAATCTTACAGTGTCTTCTCCATTTAAATACTTTAGTTTGGACTATCAAAAACGGAGTCTGAGACAAGTTTTCTAATTTAAAAAATATATAACTATTATTGGAGTCATCATATTTTTCATTTTCCAGACTATAATGTTTATATTTCTTAACTTTTTCTACCCTTTCTCTCATCATAATCATTACTTTCTATTATTTTCTATTATTAGATTTCTAAACTCCTCCCCTTCTAATCCAATCTAGTCCACTCTTATTCATTCCTTTACATTTGAATTGTTATCTTGATTACTGAAATAACCTCTGACTGGTTTTCAGGCAATTCTTAACATGGCCTTAGTCCCTGAGCCTCATCTCTTTCTGCTTACACTTTAGGCTTGACTCCATTCCAAAGCAGCCTTTTTTCCTATCATAAAATTCCAAAATTAGGCATATTCCTGTCTGAGATTACCTCATTTCCATAAGATGATTTATTTATTAAGTACAGAGCATTCTTGGTTTTGTAAATTCTTTATTGCATAAACATTCTTGGCAGTTCCCCATAGACTCCTTAATTTAGGGAAAGAAGAAAATTGAACAAGATATTGTTTGAAAGGATGAAAGACGGGATCAACTATGACTTTTTTTCACATAATTGTTTTTAGTCAAGTAACTTTTTTAACTAAATTTTTATATCAGATTTTTAAAGAAAACTTTTTCATGTAAATATATGTAATTTATATGAATACATACATATATTATAAACATATTGTATATATTATATTATAAGTATATTAGGTTTATTCCAGTGTGTGTTGGAATTTAGCAACAAATTCTTTGTATTTGAATATGACTGAAGGCAAATAGATAAAATGTTGAATTTAGTTATTAGATAGTACTTCCCTATTCCCAGAGAAATTTCAATTTGTATTTTCTCCATTTTTATTTATTTAACCAGTAATTTTCTTTTCCTTAAATTTCTATATTCGAGATATAATTGCACTATTTGCCTTTTAACATCAGTATTGGAATCATACATGTAATGTTTAAATGTACTTTATCTGTTGACACATAAAGCTGTCCAGAATATACAACTTTATATAAATCAGATTTGAATGTTTGTTCATCTTAAGCATCATGAATATAATTTTTCCTCTGTGCTTCAGTCGTGTAACAAAAGCAAATTCATTAGTAATTATTATTGCTGTAGTGTTAAAATAATTTAATATAAATTACATGTGATTAAATGCCATGGCTATAGAGAAGGTTTCAGTTACTTTCATTTGAGATAAAAGTAGTGTAAAAGGCAACACACCCATTCTAATACACAGTTCTTTGACAGACAATATCCATTGCCATGTGTTCCATAAAGGAGCATTTTTGAAACATCTCCGACCTTTGTAACTCATATGATCTCGTCCATAAATGTAGACCTTTTCATATTTTTTTTCTTGACTAACCCCATATACTTTTTGCTTAGTGCACTCACTATAGCCATTAAAAGAACATCTATCTGAACTTGAAAAAAGGTGCCCCTTTTCAAGATCGGGAAACCAGCACTGGAATAAGAGGCTTGCACAGTCAAGGAAGCAGGTTGAGGACCCCTGGGTGGGTCCTAGCATTTAGCACTATAGGCAGCAATCTCCTCATTTGTTCCCTCTTTCTGTTTTTATTCTAACCTCTAAGATCCCAGTAAACCTGTCTCAGTCTTCACAGAAAGGAGAGGGATCTTGGCAGTTTTTGGAGGAAGCAGCTTACTATGGAGAGAGCATAACTTTTTAAAAAGTAGGATTGTAACCAGGTATAGAGAAAGCATCTCAACTTATCAACTACACTAAATGAGCGCCATCATTTGTTTACATTTTATGGAATGCAAGACAGCTTGTAAAATGTCCCTTTTCTAAACTAATTTGTCTTCGTTTTTTTTTTTTTTTATTATTTATTTCAAGCTGGGAAGATTGGGGTGGGGTTAATTTTTCCAGGTTCCAGTCTGGTGACTTAGATTATAATAATATTAATTTATAATAATTTAGATTCTATGCACATGTATTCTAAAACTATATGCAATCATACGTATATAGATAGCTGCAGTTTTTGAGTAGTTTAAACCATTAACATACTCTGAAAATGTGGTCTCTAGAAGTTAACAAATTACTAAGAGACGGTAAGATGTTAAGAACATCTCAAAGGAGAAATTTGTTCATATAGACAGGAATGCTAAAATATGTTTGCTCTATGTAAAAATAAAAGAATAAGTCTGTGTCTACATATCACTTTACATTTTTATTTTATTTGTTTGACAAAAATAGATTCCTGAAAGCTCTATATAAATCAGTATGAAGTTAATGTATGGGAACTCAAAAGGAACAATGTACTCACAGCATGCCAGTGAGTTCTTGGGAATTTCACAGATAAGTGTTGCTTCCCACAAGAAAGGAACTACATTTACTAATATTTTGAATCTCAGCTCATTCTGAGAAAAATAAAGAGCTGTACTCACCTGAAATGCATAGATTATTGGCACACGATTCTCACCAGTCCTTTTCTAATGTTCAAAAAAATTTGTTGTCCCTAAAATGCACACTAACTCCAACACAGCACAGCTGGTGAACAGATTTGATTCTCTCTCATTAGCTTCCAATCTCTTTGGCTCTCCTCACTCAAACCATTAGTAGATGACCTTATCCACTTCTTAAAAAGAAGTATTGGGGCCATCTGGCATTATTTCCCTACTGTATCCAGGCCGTTTCCTCAGAACACTCCTCAGAGAATTCCACCAATGCTAAGAGGAAAAATTTGTTCTCTCTCTTCAAGTAAATTCTTCTACTCTTCTTATTTTTGTCTCCTTAGGTATATGCCACCATTGGCCTCTCATTCCTGAGTATTTTCAGTTTTCCTGTGTCCATGATTATTTTCTTTTTCTCCTTTGAATATGTTCAAGTTTACTCTCAAATTGCACATTTTTTAATGCCTTGGCTATCGTATACCTAAGGAATTTCTATGTGATAAGACTCCATACTTGTTGCTTCTGCAAGATACTTATTTATTTCTTCATTAAATTTTTAGTTTGATGTTTTCTTTTGATTAGCGTGTCACTAAAATTCCTGTCTTAGACTTTATGCTCTAGTTTCAGAATACTGCACACATCCTACAGAAATGTCGTTTAACTTTTAAATTGTCTCTCTTATATCTGCAACACAGTACTTCACAGTTCGCCCTATTGATCCCATCAGTGTAGCATTTTTTTTAGCCTCTGCACTTGATTCTTGCTCAACTTCTGAATATGAGCCATAATTACACTTTCATTTTTTGAACTCTTATATCAAATATGTTTCCAGGTTGCACGTCTCAAATTCTAGTCACATAATCCCTCTCAAATTATGGTCTCAAATTTAAGGTACATATTATCTTTAGGTAAACTTAATTTATCTCAAACTGAAAACAAATGGAGTTACTTCTGGATCAAACCAATTTCAGTCATGTTAATAACTCAGCTTTCTAATCTCATGGAAAATACATTATCCCTTTAATCTCTTATACACATTGCTACTGAATGTCATTTTCCAAACATGTTTTTAGCTCATACTCTATCACCAAATCCTTAGATTGGAGTTCTATGTATTGTTTTTAATGTCTTTTTTGTGTATAGATATTTTATTTACCAACTAGATTAAATGCCACCTAAAAAAAGAATTGTATTTCTCTACTTTTCTTGAAATCTCAGAACAACTAATGAATTAAAAAAGTTAATAATTTGTTGCAAAACTATATAATTTTTGAATGGCATTAACATTTATCTTCTGGTTTCACTTTCTGCATGAATTTCAGAGAAAATAAAAGAGTATTGCTCAAGATTTCATTATCTGAAAGGGACAAAGACAAAAATTGTGTTGGCTAACCTGATATTCAGTGTTTCTTCATTTTAATATTCATCAATAGATTAGTCATCCCTAATGATACCTCTAAGGATTGTAAAAAGGCAGTTAAAATATTTGTCATGTTAAAGATGATATAAAGTAATAAATTCTTTCCTATGAAGAGTGAAAATTCCTGGGTTGTGGCAGAGAGGAAGATTTCTTAGGACATAAAATGAATTGAGTTTACTAGAGGGAGATGGTGGGAATGTGGAGCAAAATGGAGAGCAAGTCCAATGGAATATGGTGAAGGATTATGGGTGTTTTGGTGATGTGTGTGGTGTGGTAACAAACCTCTGAGGAGGTGTGATTCAATGCCTCCCTATCACATAAATATTTTAACCCAGTGTTACCTTAATAAAAACCTAAATATTTTAGAAATAGAAAAATACAATAAAAATTAGGAAACCTAGTCATAGACATTAAATGAACATCTTTCCTTAGTTAAATATAGCCTTCCCAAAAACATTTAATAAGATATTTTCATTCTGTTCTCAAATTTTTCCTTAGTTTTTCTACCCAAAACTGGAAAAGCAGACAACTTTGTAGTAAAGGGTTAATCAACAAAGTTCTTTCTTTTAAGAACTGTAATTTTAGTCACCTCCAGGGAGCTAAAATTACTATGTTTCAGATCAGACCCCAAGACTCTTAAAAAGTTCATGTAAAATTTGCAGTTTTTAAAAAATTCTTTGGAACATGTTTCTTCTTTAAAATGTTAGATTACCATTCCCATGTTTCTTCACAGGTAAAGTCCAGTACTTTCATTGTAAAGATGTCTATATTTTGGAAAAATTTTGATAGTGCAAAATAGTTATTTTACTGTTTTGTGCTGAGAGTAACAAGAGTTTATCAGACAAAGGTAAGAAAGCACTTAAGAGAGAAAAAATGTAAGAAATAAAAAGTATTCAATATTTTAAAAAATCTAGCTAATTTACTTAAAAAGGAAATATTGATTCTATCAGCATGTTCTCTGATTTTCACCTGATTGTAGAAAGCTTGCATACATACTCTGTGGAAGAACTATGAACGCAGAGCGTATTTTCCCTTCTCCATTTAAATTGAAATATCTAAGAGTTTTGTTAGGGCATATCTGTGTTGTGTTGTTGTTTTGCCTTATCTTATTCTTTCCTCAAATTTTGATTTATTTATGAAAGGTAAATATATACATCAAAAATATAGCTTCTTCAGAAACTTGTCATTAATGACCTTGAAAGAAGTTTGGCTTACATCTCTGACTTTTGCATCCATGATTATTAATGTTATGGGTCTCACAAGGAAAGCATTAAAGCACGATAAGAATTTTAAAATAATATTTATTTCTTTATTTCCTACAACTACTCTGCCAGTTCCACCATCCTATATTTAATATTTAGATAGGAAACTGCCTTAGAAGTTTTCAGATATGTTTCTATCTTTCTCACAAGTCAGTTTGACTCAGTTCAATTCTGGAAACTATAGATCCTCATGGGAAACTAGTGGGGAAAACATATTAAAGGAATGGTTACCTTATCCTGTTGAACACAAACTATCATTTCCTCATTGCTGGGGAAAGTACTTCAAAAGCCTTGATTTATTGATGATGGAGAAATAAAAAAAATTATTCTTGTTTAGTCATGAAAGATGATTTTGATTAACTTATTTCTATACAATAGTATGTATTTGAACATTACCAATATTTAATAATTTTCTAATATTCATTCATTGTGTTCAAGTCTCAAAGTTTCCCCACATTATCAGATAAAATAAAGTTAGTTTTTTCACTCTTTTAACAGACAAGGCTTACATAGATCTGCATGAGAAACATGCAGGAAATCCATGTAGAAGTAATGTCCTGTATAAAGTATTTTCATTAATCCCTTATCTGATCATTCTTGATTCTCATTTTAATTGTTTTTCTTTTAGATTGCAGTTTATGTGCCAAGATTTTTCTCATCTCTAGTGCAGTGTCACTCTTGCTTCATTATTCATGTAAATGAGCATACATTTTAATGAAACCAGACTGATAAAGGATTTCTAACTTGGTCAATTTTGCCAGTACCCAGCCAATTTGAGGTTGTCAGAAGTGGCCATTAGACCTTTAGGATATTTTCTTGCACCCCATGGCTTTACTTGTAGATGTTCACATTTTACACTAAAATAATGAGGACTTCTTTCCCAAGCAGCTGTGATTTTTCAGAGTGCTCATGTCTAAAAATATTCTCTTTAGTAGAAGAGATATAACTAAGTCTGTTAAACTGTGCTATAAATGACTACAGTGGAAAGATAGAAGTACTATTTCTTCTCCTAATGAAGTACATACTATATTACAATATTACACTATATTATAATATTAGATAGCCACTCTTTTTCAGTAATATTTATGGTAGAGAAAAGTATGTCTCATTGCTTAGCTCTTGCTATTTATGGTTATGGGTCCTAATTTCTTTCCATCGAATTAACAGTTTAGCCCACCCATTTGAGGTTTACCTTCCTTTTACATATCATGACATATGCAGTTGACACATTGGATGAAAATATGACTATCACTATGACTCTTTCCACAGTCTGAACAAAAGCTAATTCCAGTCACTAACAAATGCTTAGCTGTTCATTTACACCTACTGGCACAGCCATTAGAAGGCTATGTAAATCCCTGGGATTGCAAAGATGTGCAATTTACATATAAAAAAATAATTATCTCTTTTCTGGGATTTAATGGGAAAACTATTACTTTACAATCAGAATTACCTCAGAGAGGAGTCTAACACTTTTTTTCCCCTCGTGTATAACTAGTCCTGTTTTCAAATGGTCTGGAAGTCTTGACAGATATTTTCCTTGTTCCTGCATCATCAACATTGTCATTAGTCTCCTATGATATTAAAGATTCTTACATGGATTTTTTAACACTTAACTTTTCAATTTCTACTCAGTGTTTCCTACGCAGTTTAAAGTGGTAATCTAATAACTAGTCTTGGACATTTTCTTCATTCTCAAGTACTCATAAGTTGAGTTTGAGCTAATAGAATATAGAGATGTTTTAGAAACTCAGAGTAAACTAAATCATGGCATTTGAGATTGGCTTCTGCTTTTAAGCAAAATTTATGTAGGTGAAAGTTGTAAATGTTGAGTGACATAGTACTTGTTATTTGTAACTAGTTAAAAATTATAAAATGAAGCATATTATAATTTGACGGTTAGCTGGTGATTTGCTATAAAACTATAATCTGCTTTGGAAATCAACAGACTATAATGTCATTAAGGTAACTTTTTAAATTATACTATAAGTGCAAGGGCTATTCTTTTCTTTGGGTATTAAAAATACTGTATATGGGAGACTTTTCCAGAGTTAAATGTAATTTCTTTAAGGTTATATATACAACATATATTATAAATATATATATAACTATATATATATCAAACTCCTTTGAGGTTATTCATGTGTTAGTAAGAAAGATTGTATCTTTTTTTAAATTTCGTGTATTTTCTTGGAGCATTGTAAACTGTTGTTACAAGGTAGGAATCGATCCTTTTTCCTTAATAGTTTGTCAACCTGAGCCTGTGTTATTTTTATGTTTCAGAAGAAGCTCAGGGTATACAATAATGTGAGTGCATAATCAATTAAAAATAAACTATTATCTTTTCTTTATTCACTGTTGATGTACATTTATATTTTTAACAGCCTGGATGTAGTGACTAATGCTACTCTGAATGCGGGAGTGCATCCATCTCCTAGAGATCTTGAGTTTAGTTCTATTCTTGGGATCTCTAAGAGACAGTTGCACTGCCACAATCATGGTAACATTACACCTAAAAGAATTGTTTGATTATGTGTTATTTACACTTTTATTCTTTTTAAAATTCTGAATACTTATTTCTGAAGTGTGACCTTACAGTCTGTTTCTAATATTTACTTTTTGAAAATAATCTTTGTACTGTTCCCATAGAAGCTGAATCATTTCACAATCTCATTAACAGGGCACAGGGTTAAGTTTTCCAACCTTGACTAACACTTGTTGTTTTCTTCTTTTTTAAAATAATACGCATCCTAATATGCTTGAGGTAATATTTGAATGTAACTCTGATTTGCTTTTCCCTCTTTATTAGAAATGTTAAACATTTTTTATTGTATGCATTGTTCCTTTCTATATTTTTTAGAGTAATGTCAATTTAAATATTTTCCATTTTTAAATTGGATTATTTGAAGATTTTGTTATCATTATTGAGTAGAAAAGTTTTCTTATATGTTTTACATATTATTTATTTTATATAAAGTTTGTAAACATATCTCTCATTCTTTAAGTTTCCTTTTCATTTTGTTCTTTATTTCCTTTACTGTGAAGAAGTATTTCAATTTGGCTTATTCTTTTCATGTTTTTATAAATGGGATTATTTATTTTATCTTTCAAATAGTTTATTTTTGATGTGTAGGAATACACATGATTTTGATGCTGATTTTGCACTCTGCAACCTTGTGTATCCATTCATTCATACGTTCTATTAGAATGAATGTGGTGTGTCTTTAGGATTTTTTACATACAAGATCTTGTCATTTGAGACATTAATATTTGAAGTATCAGTAAGGAATCTTAAATTCACAAATGAAATATAAAAGTGACAGTTTTAGGTGATTATATGCTAAAGGATAATATTAAAAAAGAAGAAATACTTGAAGATAACTAGAATGGAAAGAAGACTCTAAAGAGCTAGTTTTTTGAAGATGTTTGGTGGAACATTATCATACACAAAAGCGGTGGGATTGATGTTAACATAGAAGAAGGATTTCATTCATTGCAGTAGAGCAAAAATTAAGCAAAGATACAGTCAGGATTGTAGGTTTAAGATTTACAGCTTATTATTAAATAATAAAGTAACATATTTCTCAGCACAGTTTAGTACCTGAAGCTGATTACATTTTGTGATTTTTGAGATTTAGTCATTAAAAGTATAGAATGCAGTTGCCAAAATAGGGAATATAAACAACTTTTTTTTCTTCCTTTTTATTAGATAGACGAAGTAAGGATTCTCCCAGATGGGGCTGTATGGTTATAAATGGGTCCTCAATGCAAAAATAAATGTCATACAAGAAACTGTTCTCAGAGAATGACTTTTTTTTTCTTTAAGTCCCTACAACCATCTCTACAGATGTATTCAAGGCAGGTAGTAATGGTGATCACCCCTTCTGGAGTTGGATGATTTTCCAGTCCAATGGCCCTATTTGTCTCACTTTGCACAAATCTTTATGCCCTCAATGTTCTGTTTCTTATGGTAATATTTAACAGTTTATCTATTTCTTTCATGGCTTCTCTGAAGCCATGTATATAAGACCTGTCAATTAGTTAATTATTTATACTTTTATTTCTGGAATTTGTTATTATTTGTTTATCAAAGAACTTTCTTTGTATATTTACTCAATTCATGGTTCCAGGGCATGTCTTGTTTATTCAGCATTAAACTTTCAGGATATTTAGCTAGCACATGGTTCATGATGATATGTGAATATTTTTTAAAATACCAATGTATAAGATAATTAATACAGCTAATAAGGAATACCTGAAAGTAACTATTTTTCTACAATAATCTTATCCTAAACATTTACAGGAGTTTGAATTGTTATAAATATTAATTTGACTAGATTCTGTAAAATAAAAAAAATTTAGGGAAAGTGAGTTATCAGTGAACAGAGTATATGGAGACTACTGAAAGGTAGGAAAACATGAAATGATAACTGAAAGAAAACTCTTGCAAAGAAATAGCATGCCTATGCAGTTTCAAATGCCAACTGAGGTTGGAAACTGAAGATCCAATGGCCTGATTATGTGCCCTTGTCAAATATGCAATATTATGGATGTATTTTATGACTGTGTGGCTTTGGCTTTGAATGGTCTTTCCTACTTCATGTATTCACCTTTGAAAGAAATTTGATTCTTTAAGAATCAACTCATATATTTCATGCTAGTAAAACTGTCCCTAATTATCAACCACAAGGCATGTCACACAGTAGATATATCATAGATGTGTGTTGAAAATATTAAAATTATGCATCTTTCTGCTGACTCTTTTACAGTGATTTTTAAAATCAGTTTTGCTAGCTGTCAGAGTTGGATAACAGCAATACCTATTTTATAGTATCATTTTATAGAGCAAGTGAATTCACTCATATATACAACCTAAATCAGTGTCTAACACAATTAAAGGGTTCAATTAAACTCAGTCACAATCATTATTATCAGTGATTTTGTCATCAAAGTCATCAAAATATTCAAAGTATTTTTGTATGTGTTTACATATATTGATCTCCTGCTATGTCACCTATTACTTACCAGAATTGCCTATATGTTTTCAAAAGTTTAGTGTGACTTAATACAGAGCTATTCACATGCTAAGTAATTATCAAACAAATGAATAACAATGGATCAAATAATAGATGAACAGATTTTTTTTTCTTTTGAAAGCTAATAATGACAGAAGAAGGATGCAATGTGGATAAAGAGAAAAAATAGACATACCCACATAAACTTTGGAGCAATTTGCTAAATTTTGCTGGACTTCAAATTACTCATTTGCAAAATCAATGTAATGGTAATTAACTCATGAAGTGTCATGTGATTTTTCACTGAAGACATAGATTCTGCTTATTACTCTAACCACTATCACCAACTTCATCACAGATTATTACTGTCATTTTGATGGTCATGTTTTACCTTTCAATTATTAGACTTAAAATAATTAGACAAAGCAAGGTAACAGTGACTTTCTACTTCCCTAAATATTCATTTTAATTAGATTCTCCATCACTGTGTAATTATTTTCCATGATATAAAATAACTACATTATTTGAATTGAAACTGGTAAGGTGAAATGAAGGGAATTGTTTAGGAACTTCAGTTTACAATCGTATATGTTACAGTTTCTTTTATTTTTTTGTGTAAGTTATAGGAGTAACAATTCTGTACCAAAAGACAGGCTCAATTCTTATATAGAGAAAAACTTTATTTTGAGAACAAAGCAACTAAAAATTTCAGGGTTTTGCTTAAGTTACCAGCTGCAAGCATTAGTCATGACTGTGGTGTAAGTGAGTTAATTAAGTTCTTTGGGTGAGGGAGGCACAGAAGGAAGTCAAACACAGTCTTCTCATAAATGAGTCGCTGTGATTCTGTCAAGAAAAACCATGGGTTAAAAACAAGCTGATTCCTAATTGGGTGTTGTATTGCAAGAGCAGCTTCTCTAAAAAGTTGCTGACCAATAGAAAGTTCAGGAAAAAATCATTTAGTGTCATATGAGATTTTATGAATACATAAGCAGTTTGAATTTTCTATTTAGTTTTATTACTGCATTCTCAAGGATCAGAGGAAAATGAACAGCTTTGGATTCAGCAATGGCAGAGAATTTAAATTGGATCTGGAAAATCACTTTCTCTATTCTGAATCAATGAAACCAGAGAATTATGTGATTTATTAAATAAATGGCACACATGGTTAGTCATAGCAAAAATAAGAAGAAGAAAGATAGGTATACAAATTGACACACCTTACAGCCTCCTAACTTCATAATTTCCTATTTTGGGCTCATCTTTCTCCTTACTATCCCTCATTCATGGTTTTGTATTCTAAGATTCAAAAGTCAAATATCCTACCTCATTTTGTCAAAACTTTATTTCTCAATTAAATTTTAGAAAAGTAGTCTTCCATTTCCCTTGTCGCTTCCCATTCCACAACATATAAGAAATACCATTCTCAAATCTAAGTCAGTCTCATCACTTGCTTCATTGCTCTCTTGGGTTCATAGGCTCACTTAACATTAATGTTGTTGATCATCAATGGTTATTTTTCATCTGACCTTGACTCTCTCTTGTCATATTGACTTGTGATTTCTCCCTCCAACATTATGCTCTAGTTATACTTGTAGCTATAAGTGTATATAATTCAGCTCCTTTTGGATGTTCTTTGTATATGCTGTGACCCTTTCCTGGGATGTCCTTTGTCATTCATCACTATCAAGTGCTGGTTCTTCCTTCAGAACCTTGCCCATTGTAAAATTCTCCCTGTATCTCTCTCACCTATATGCATTCTCTCTTGCCTCTGTGCCACTATGCACAGTATTGTTTTATAACACTCTCTTTCCATTGTAGATAATTTTTAATCCCCTCTATAAATATACAATATACTCCTTAAAGGTACAGCATAGTTAACTCCTTGTAATCTCAAAAAAAAAAAATTGATACAGGCCAAATATAATTCTGTTGAACTTATTTTGCAAATTATACAATATAAAAAATTACAAAAACTTCATCAGTGGATTAATATCAATAGGAACATGCATAGTACATCTTAATCATTTTCCTTCTTGACATGAAAATTAACAGGGTGTGGGGAAAGCACATAATCTCTATGGGTTTCTATCTTTATATTAACAAAAAGAGTTGAATAAATTATACCCAAGTCCTTTCAGTAAAATAGCTTACAATTTTAAGTCTAATACTGAGACCACTAGAATAAACTTGAATAAACTCATCTTTTAAAATAGCAGCATGACTTTATTTTTCAAATATTTTATATAATATCATATAAATTTCAGATTCTAAGGGCAGTCAGTTACTTCCTAGGATGGACTGTTAAAAGTGAATTTATATCTTTAAATAAAAGGCAAAGCTTTCAAAAATCGATGTGGTTTCAAGGCTGAAATGCATAAAGGGGATGAGTTTGTCTGACACAGCTAAGTTTTATTTTATATAAAACTCATCTTTTTCCCTTCGACAACCTGTTCAGTGGCTTGGAGGTAGATATGTTTGGTCTCATGTATTTTGAAGCTTTCTTTTTTGGAATATGAATAATAGAGTAGCTAAGTTTCAGGCCAAGATCACACAAGTACTTTTACTTTTAGTTGAAATAAATCCCAAATTATTAACTATGAACTATGATAGGACTGTCTTATATTTTGCAACGTTTTTTAGCAGCTTATTTTTTTCCTTTAATTTGTTCCATGGTGATGTAAGTATTTCAAAAGAGACCAGTATTTATTTCAAAATTTTTGTGGCTTCAGTTGTGGGAAATGAATGCTCTAATTTTTTTCCTTGTAAAACATTCCAGTAACTGGAAATAAAGTTAGGGAGAAAATTTGTTTAGGAGAAATTTCACTATGTTTTCAAGCAAATGTCATATATCAGGGATAGTAAATTCTTATTTCTTGGAAAATAAGAATAATGAATTTTTCATTTTATATATTTCAGATAGCATGTACTTGGTTGCTTTCCTTTATTAATGTTTCCAAACAAAACCCACTAGGGAATGTAGAAAACTCAGTAGAAAAAAGAGTTTCCTATTAGATCTAAGATGAAATTTAAAACAAATTTATTAAGAAAATATTCAATGATTTTTTCAATGAAATAAAAACCTTCTTACATGGATAATAAAGGTAAAGATACTGAAAAATATTATACCACAAATGGGCTAGAATTAGGTATAAGAATATAATTAAGGAAATAATAAGAAATTTGTTATTTAATAGATAGGAGATGGCTTTAAACATTCAGTTTTTCTTAAAACTGAAACATTATATTGTAGCACTATATAAATTTTAGGTGTTCATCACTGAGAGTCAGCATGTGAATATACTATATTAAATTTATAGGCAAAAGTTTACATCTAGCCACTAAATAGTTAAGGAATTAATAATATGAATATTATTAAGTCCATACATTTTTAACATTCTTGATTAGTATAATGTCAATATTATAAGTATGCATCTCATTATTTCCTGTGAAACATGAAGATATGTTAAAATATGTAATTGATCTCATTCTGTATGTTAATATCCATCGCATTTACTTGATATTGAGTTGCAACAAAAATTTTAAACTTATTTCATATTCAGTCAACACAATTATTGTATTGGGTACCTCATGCATTGGTCTTGTGAAAGCTGTAGATAATATATTAATAAAATGCATTTTCTACCCTACGGCAGGTGGACTGGGTTTTTAGAAAAAAAAGATGTTAACTGCATCATCAGATCCTCAAAACTTAATGTAGAGTCCTTGAATACATCTTTTCTTCCTTGATTCTATATAATTTATTAGAAAAGTGAAATTTTTTTCTTCATGATGTTTATTCATAAATATAAAATTTGTGTTTATAAATTAAATGGATAAACCCACTGATGTACATCAATGAAACATGAGAAATTTGAACTTTCTGACAATTGCTGCTAAAATAAATCCTATCAAAATATATAAAAATTATCACACAATCATGAATTCTTAGAAATTCAAAGTACAAAGTTTTATTTTGTCAAAGAGCAAATAATGTGATACTTCTGGCTTTTTGTCTAGGGATCTTCCTTGTCTTTTTTATTAAATAATTTATATATATATATATTTTACATCATTTTAATCCCTGAGGGTCACCCACCACCTCCCTCACTGACCTTTCCACCTGGTCCCCACCCTCCCATTGTGTACTTTCATTTGGTTGTCCATATATTAGTGAGACCATTTGGTTTCTGTCTTTTTCTTTCTGACTCATTTCTGCTAGTATGATTTCTTCTAGGTACATCCATGTTTCCATAAATTCATCAAATTTGTCATTTTTAATTGATGAATAATGCTCCATTGAATATAGAAAAAAAATGAAATTTAAAAGTCCTTGCATAATATGCCCATTACCTAACCACCTATCTGGTTCATCATATACTAAATTCTCAGTTGACAGTTTAGGGAGTTTCCATTTTTTTAATGAGGGAACTACAGACACTGTCTCTTACAAGCATTTTGCCCTTGACTATAAATATACTCTTGGAGATGAGATTAGATGTTTATTAGCATCTGGAGAAATTTGATGGTGAAATCAGTACTTCAGAAGATAGGATTTTACCCACAGTTTCAGTAAATGTTCTAGGTCACATCCCTTATATTTTATTATATAGTCTTTTTGTAAACAACTCACTTGCTGAAAAAGAAGAAGCAAGCATGGCTACTACTATAATTACCCATTCAGAGGTTTATGTGAACAGGGATCTCACAGGCAATGCAATAAAAACTCTTTAGATAGATTCTGTCACTGGCAATGAATTAAGTTTAATTTAATTTCATTACAGTTCAGAAGCTTCCCCAGAGTGCAAGTTCTTGTCTCTTGCTATGGGCGTCACTTGTGTTATTAGGCTAACAAGACACTATGTGTGCATGTATTTTTAATCACCTATGTTGCCTTTTTATTTTGATGACTGTGGAAAAATTTGTGTGTGTATTTTTCACACGTGATGGAAGAGATGAGTCTGTGTAAGACATAAATCTTTAGAGTAAATAGTCTTGGAGCAAAAAGCATATTCGGAGCAGTGTTTTTAAGTGACAAGCTTTTGATTAGTGTTTCTTCTTCTGAATCACTTTCTTGAACAATTAGCAATCAATTAGGCTTTGCTTAGCTGGCCTAGACTTATCTCAAAAATCAAGTGAACAAAAAAGAAAGTTTGGCAGATTCCCAAATATGTGACTGCATCAATTCAAACACTGGACACATATAAATACTTGCTTTTCCTGAGGTAATAATATATGTGACCCTTTAAAAATCTCCAGAAGTCTGAAGCAGCCTATTTGGTTGGAGTTACTTCCTGACTGAATTTGTTAGATGATGAGTGCTTTTTTGTTTGTTGACTAATATAATATCTATAGGCTTAAGTTATCAGAACTTAAGAAAGTCAGAGCTGGAACTCTTGTGAAGATATAGAAACCCAAAGTTATTTTCTTGCTAGGTTTAATCTTCTTTCTCATAACAATGAGTTTCTGAGATGCCTGTGGGCATAACCCACATATTTTCCTTCAAAAAAGAGCTTTGAATCTATTTAATTACTTGTCACATTATGTTGATGAGAAGATTTTAACCTAAAAAAAAAATCCAAGGACAGATGTATCAATAATTATGCTCTCTACCCTTTTAAAAAAATTTAAAAAGGCAAGGGGAGTGAAAGAGAAAAATGTGGATGAGTCCTATGGACAATGTGCAGATTTAATGGAGCTGTATTAGAATTGACTTGCTAGAACTAGTCATCTCCAAATATGCAATAGGAAGTCATACAAAGTGATCATTAAATATTTCTAAAACATCACTAGACATTAAGCATTCTAATGCTCAGTAATAGCATACATTTTAGTATTGATATTTTTCTAATGATGCCAAATCTTGCCTTTAATTGTAATATATCAACACATAGTAACATAGTCAGTGGCATTGTATTCTCAAAAATCAATCACTAGATTGTGAGATTTGCTATAACTAAACCAAATCAATCTAAGTTGTGAATCAATTTGTTGAAATATAGATTCAATATTTGTGTTTGAGTCTATTTGTGTATATGCCTGTGTCAAGTGTCACTTTTTAGTACTTAAATTTAAATTTCAAAATCATTTTAAAAAATAAACTCTTGCCAGTGGAAAAAGAGGATGATAAAAGAACAGAGAAGACTGAGAACTTTGCTCCACTTTTTACAGTTCAGTTCAACTCTGTAGGTAGTCAGTGTTGATGAAAAATGCACGTTGTGGTTGCAGAGTCAGACAGACAAATAAGCAACAGGATTATAGTTTCAGCTTTACTATTTACTTGCTGTGGATTTGTAGATATATCAAAATTTCTATGTGAATCCCTCTAAATTTGAGAAATCAGAGAAATATGATTAATTAGGTAATAGTTTCATAAAGATATTTTCATATAAATTTTGTTAAAGTTGTCTTAATTTGAGTAAGATGTAGGACATGTTTACTTGGCATTTGTTCAGATCATGAGAATAATTTGTCTTAAAATATTTGCCACATGCTATTTTATTCTTCCTCACACTGAGCCATATTTAGAGGTTTTCCTACATCATCAATTACTATCTTTTCAAGTCTTAGGGAGAAAATATAAGGTTCCTATGAAAAGTAAGCTCTAACTTCAGCTTATTATTAGGGCCTACTCTGAAAGCTGCATAGAAATACGTTCTGTTTACTGAGCTCTTCATGGTCTTGTATATTCCCCAAGTAAACAATGATGTTGTTGAAATCTAAAGTGTCTCTGATTTTTAGTTCAAAAACATCTTTTTCATAGACTAGGAATTTTTTTGTGTTGTATAGATCTGATGTGGGAACATGTTCTAAAAATGCAGAGAAGAAAGAATAAAATATGCATTAAATATATATATATAGACAATTTTAAGTAGCCACTCAGTTTTCCTTAAAATATGATAGCAATAGATAATATGCATAGTTATAGATACATAGACATATATAGATAGGATATAGAAATATTCTATGATATAAAATATACTATTTGAATTCTTTGCACAGAAATTTTACGTGCAAAACTAATGTGGAAACCCAGGGCATCAATAAAACAAATCAAAGTCAGAATTTTAAAGGAAGAATCTTGATATGCTTCTTTAAAAATTAAAATAACTCCTAAATCAACTCACAATTATTTGACATTTCTCGTAAGTAATTACAGAGTCGTCTGAGACCTGATAATGGCATAAACAAGGAAAAATTTAATTTCTTGACACAAAGTGATTCTAAAGATTCTAAAGATATGCATGCTCTAGACTTATTGTTTAAGCTCAAATATTTGCAGCTTGAAGCAGAAATTAGTGTCATATGAATTCCACACTCTTAAACAGAGTAGACTTTCTATCATTGTACATCATCAACCTTCATTGTTTTAGATATCATAAAATAAAACTGAATCCTACTTTTAATTACAAACATCTAATTATTTTTATGTTTAATTAAATAGAATATTTCTGATTGGGTTTAAACACATTTAGTTATGAAAGTGCCTACATTGGGAAACAATCTAGCACTAGCCATAAAGTGCCATAGTTGATAAGAAACTCAATAAAAACCATTCAGAGGATTTCTATAGCACTATATTTGCAAATGCATGCTTTGAATCTATAAATCTTTATAGGAACACATTTAGCAAATGCAGTATGGTTTATATTTAAGAGCACTGTGTGGTTCATAGTTTAAAGCAATTATGACTCACTATATCTGCTAATCTAGCTAAGAGGAAGGTACAAATTGAGTGCAAAGCAGTCCCAACATTTATGAACACTGAAGATTGTTGCTTATTTTTTTATTTTTATTTTTTTAAATGTTTATGTATAAATTTCACAACTTTGTGGTCTCAGGGATTCACTCCTCCCCCCCCCACAACCTCCCTACCATTTACCACCTTCACCCTCTTCTCCAAGTTGTGTGTTTTAGTTTGGTGGTTAGCTTGTTTTGAGTTTTCCTCCTGGCTTGTTTTTCCTACATCCCATATATTAGTGAAACCATTTGGTTTCTGTCTTTTTCTTTCTGACTTCTTTCTGCTAATATGATTTCTTCTAAGTACATTCATGTTATCATAAAATCATCAAATTTGTCATTTTTAATTGAGGAGTAGTAACATTGCATTGTGTATATATACCACATCTTTTTCATCCAGTCATCTGTTTGGGGGCATTTAGGTTGCTTCCAAGTCCTTGCAATTATAAATAGTGCTGCAGTAAACATCTGAGCACAGGTGTCTCATGAAAGACCTATAGTGAGGTCTCTTTTGGGAAGATTCCCAAGAGAGCAATTGTTGGATCAAATGGTAGCTCCATTTTCATTAATTTGAGGGTCCTCCACACAACTTTCCATAGTGGCTAGACCAGTTTTCATTCCCACCAGCAGTGTAAGAGTGTTCCTTTCCCTCCACATCCTCACCAGCACTTGTTGTTGCCCATTCTTGAGATGTGGGCCATTCTTACTGGTGGTAAGGTGGTATCTCATTGTGGTTTTGATTTGCATTTTCCTGATTGCTAGTGACATTGAGCAATTTTTCATGTGCTTGTTGGCCATTTGTATTTCCTCTTTGGAGAAGTATCTTTTTAGTTCTTCTCCCCATTTTTATTTTTTGGGCTTACTGTTTTGTTTTTGTTGTTTTGTGAGTTCCTTGTGGATCTTCGTTATTAAACCCTTATCACTCTTATGGAGGGCAACACATTTTTTCCCATTTGGTTGGGCTTCTTTTCATTTTTTCTGTTGTCTCATTTGCTGTACAGAAGCTTTTCAGTTTGATGTAGTCCCATCTGTTTATGTTTTCCTTCATTTTTTTTGCCATCTGTAGATGTGTCCAGAAAGGGATTTCTGAATTGTAATTCATGGAGGGTTTTGCCCAAGTTTTCCTCTATGTATGTTCTCATTACAGATCTGACATTCTACTCTTTTATCTACTTTGAATTGATTTTTGTACATGGTGTAGGGGAGTTGTTTTGATCCACTGTTTAAACATGTCTTAGTCTAATTTTCCCAGCACCATTTATTGCAGAGGCTATCTTTCTTCCAATGTAAGCTTTTCACTCCTTTGTCAAAGATTAGTTGGCTAAATTGAGAATATCAATGGCCGTCTAAGCTGACAGAGTGGCATCTTTGTAAATTGAACAACTTCATTGAAACACACATTAAGGAATATTAGGTACTAAATAAATTTCTAGAAAAGAAAGCTTCAAAAGATTGTGGCAGTACTGTCTATTATCTATATCTATTGTGTGTGTTTGTGTGTGTGTGTATATATATATATATATATACACATATATATGTATATATGTGTATATATATATATATGTGTATATATATATATGCACACACAGGCACTTCAGACTTAGATAAAATTCCAATACCCTATTATTCTATCCCATTATTCTTCATGTCATTTGTTCTTTCTCTCATGTTATTTCAGTACTATTTTGTGTCCATCTGTTCAGGAACCTCAGAGTCATCTCTGAGTCATCCTGAAGTCTTTTGTCATATTTATCTTCTCCTTTATATAAAACAAATCTGCATCTTGAAATTATCCCTATCTTTCAGTTCTTCTTGTGTCTTTTTTTGCCTTCGTTTCTGTAACTCTCCACAATGTTATCAGAGTGAACTCTAGAACCGCAGACACAAATATATCTCCTTAAATATTTGATATTTTTTCTCATTGCACAAGTAAATTCAAATTCCTTAACATATCATGTGTCATATTTCAGCTACTTCTTGTTGTCTTTGAGCCACCACATTATCTGATAATTCCACTTTTGGGTATTTAACTAAAAAATGTTAAGACATTGATTTGAAAAGTCAAAGGCACTGCTATGTTTGTTGGTTGCTACTTCTGTTAGCCAAGGTAAGGAAAAAACCTAAATATTCAATTATAAACAACTGGATAAAGAACTTGTAGTCTACATTCAAAATAGAATACTAGTAAGTCATTAAAAATGAAATCTTTCTTTTAACACATACAGAGCTTGATGGATTTCTCAGAGTCAAATCAAATGCAAGGAAATAGAAAACACCATATGCTTTCACTCATTTTAAGCGATAAAAAAAGAAAAAAGCAAATACACAAAGTTAACAAAATTAAAGTTAATTCGGATTTTGACAACAAGATGATTGTTATATAAGAGGGCAAGGAGGGAAAAGAAATGATCAGATGGGACTGGTTGGTTGGTGTTGGATGGTAACTAGACAATTGGTGAGCTGGTGTGATATATAGTTGCTGAGGTAAGAAATTGTACACATGAGACTTGTATGTTGTTATAAACTAATATTACCTCAATAAAAAGGAAAGCATTACCAAAAAATAATCTGCTGTGCTTTAAAAGCAAATATATTGTCATCCACAGTTCTTTAGTTTCATGATTTTTCTGTATTTATAACTCTTCATGAACATTTGTATTAATTATTGCATTGTGTAGCATGTACAGTTTCTGCCTTTCTTGTATTCAGAAAAAAATATATATCTTACTCTGTTTTTTATCTCTTAGGTTAACAAAGATTTTTCCCTCTTGAATACATGTTTGACTGAGGAATTAGCCTAAACAGGAGACCTATATTGCAATTCTGATTTTATCTTAATTTGATACTAAAATCTAAGTAGAAAATAAATTTTGCAGAGTATTCATTTTATCAATTTTGGACAGGTCTGATTGTTCTCAAACTTTAGTAGATTGTATGTTCTAAAACTAGTACGTAAAGAGAGCTAATCCATATTGCATTGGTTTATATTTAGAAAAGTCATTGTTAAATGGATTTTCTGCAAAATTTGCATGTTCTATTTTTTCAGAATTGTTTTTTTATTTTGATGCTGAAATATTGTTTTTCTTAAATGAAAGTTAAATTGATTTTATCATTTTTAAATACTAATACATTTTGTTCACTTTTTAATTTTTATTTATTTTAATAAGCAAATATAGGTTTGCACAGTTGTAAGCTGATAGACATGTAGGATTCCAGTGTCCCTTTAAGCACTGTTACTGTAGTGCATCTACAAAGTGTACCTGCCAAACCATAGTCTATCACTACACCATGAATTATTGTGTTCCCTTCCTTCTATGCCCCTCCCCATCACTCTTCCTTTCTCCTCTTGTTGCCCTATATTAGAGTCAACTTAAACAGGTTATTTTTTTTCATTTCATTTTTATGAAATATTGGCTTACATCCATTAAAATTTTGGAAGCATAGATCTCCCCATTCAGGTGCAGTAGCCATAGTGCACCCATCAGCAAAGCACCCAATCCCCATATTTGTTTAAACTCATTTCATTAAATTTCAAAGAATTGGAAATAACTAAAACCAGGTTAAATTGGGATTCCAATAGGTTTTTTTTTTCTATAGATGACTGATATAAGCATGTCTTAATATGTTATTTTTATTTCTGAGAATCCTGATGCTGATTTGAGTAATACAAGATTTAACAAAATAATTCACTTTACCACTTAAAACATGCTATTATAATTTTAATTGTTTCTCATATTTTATTTTACCTAAATACCTTACTACTTTAATTAAAGACATAATTAGCTTTTCTTTTTGCAGAATTATTAATTTATCTGAGTAAACTTTCCAAGCATATATGCTATATACATATTTAAAGTCTAAGTAGCTAAGCTTCACTAGGAGTAATATACAGAAACTTATGTCATGCAGCAAAAACAACACCAAGAACTAGATCATTCCCAAATAATTACAAAAATTGCATTATTATACCATGTATCTGAAACTAATCTAATGTTAATCAGTTATACATCAATAAATAAGAGATACTAAAACCAATAAAAGCAATTTCTGGCCAGGCACGGTGGCACGTGCCTGTAAGCTACAGCCTATGGAGTATGGCTGGGATTGGGGATCACAGTTCGAGACTCGCTTAAGGCAACATAGCAAGACCTAGTCCCAACAAAATAGCTGGGCATGGTAGTGCGCGCCTGTAATCCCAGCTACCTGGGAAGCTGAAGCTGGGTTTTGCCCATGGGAAATGGGAGCCTGCGGTTCCATGGGCAAAAATAGCGAGACCTAGTCTCAAAAAAAAAAAAAAAATATATATATATATATATATATACACATATATATATATAAAAGCAGCATCTTAGTGATAAATGCCTACATTAAAAAAATCTCAATGTAAATAACCTAATTTTCACTTCAACAAACTAGAAAAAATGATCTAAACTAAGCTCAAAGTTAAAAAAAAAATATCAGTGATTGAAGTAAAGTGAATTAAAAAGACTAGAAAAACTATAGAAAACATAAATGCAACAAAGAACTGCTTCTTTGGGGGGAAAATTACCAAAACTGACAAATATTTAGCTTGGCTAACAAGGAAATTCAAGTAAATGAATTGTAATTGAAAGAGGAGACAGTACAACTGACACACAAAAATAAAAGGACTGAAGTTCGATACCAACAAATTGAATATGCTAGAAGAAACAGGCAAGTTGTTATAAACATATGACTGCCAAGACAAAATCATGAAGAATAGAAAATCTGAACAGAGTAAAGACGATAGAATACTTTCAACACAGTCAATCCTAGAACCAAAAGATTTTGCTCATGAATTCTACCAAAAAAGAATCAATGCCAAGCTTTATCAAATTCTTCTAAAATATCGGAGAATAGTATACTTTGAATTTCATGTGACCAGTATAATAAGTCAGGAATAAAAACGATAAATAAAATATTGATCAGCTGAATTCAATAGTACTTTTAAAATATCACAGACCATGGTCAATTATGCTATATCCCTGAGATACAAATGTGCTTCAAATTACTATTATAGACAAATTTAACAGAATGGAGAATAAAAATGGTAAAATGATCTCAATAGATACAGAAAAAGAAGTCACAATTCATTATTCTGTCATAGTAATAATAATAATAATAATAAAATCTTGTGGGTAAAAGGAATGTATCTCAGTATAATAAAGGACAAACTCAAGCTAACATCATACCTGATGCAAAAAGCTACTTCATGGACTGATTAAATACCTCTTATCTCTGATTGTTAGAAACAATGCATTCATGGATGGAGGTTAATATGAATAGCTACTATCTAAATGTCTTTTATTAAGCATTCAGACTGATTAGAGTAATAAATGCATTTATGACATTATTATTAGAAATGGCTTAGTGTTTCTTATTTTAGAACTGTTAGTTTTACATTTTCTATTTTGATCATTTTTTAAAAGGAATCGAAAGTTTGAGATAGTTCCCTATAAAATTCCAGTTTCCCCAAATGTTGGAGATACTCCATCATTTGCTATTATTTTAATATACATAAAGTGTGACTCTAATGCAAATATAGTCACAAGATAACAATTACTTATATCAATACTGTTATCAATTATAATTCATCTATTATCCCTCACATGTTTCAGTAGCTTTATATATTTGAATTTAGACATAGTTGACACTGTACCCTGAATAACTTAATAAATGAAAAAGTTTATGTATCTGAAATTGTGCATTTCCTGTTCTTAGAACAAACAATTTTTACAAGTGACTTAGTTTATCCTTTATATTGGTGGTTAAAATTATGTTGTTTCTGTTATTAAAAGTTTGCATTGTACCTCACATTTCTTCCTTCACTCCTTTTTACAGACAGGCAAGAACAGACAGGTAATTCCATAACAACAGTGAACATCATTAAGGAACTTAATGTCTTGAGAAATTTTTAGCATGATGAAACTGATGTTGACTATTGAACAATTTTGACAAATAAAATGCCATTAATCAAATAGAAATATCAGTAATATAGAAAAAAGTTATTTTAAAAAACTGAAAAATAGACTATCAAAACAGAAAAACTCAAGTTCAGATCCTGGCAATAGATATTTACACTGATGTAGCTTTGCACTAAATTACCTTCATTATTAACCAAACATCTTTACCACAAACATTAGAGATAATCGATATTAAGAAACTAAAAATGATGATTGACACTTGTTACATATTGTATTATTATTATTATTTATGAATGATCATACATTATAATCAAAATAAGCATGCCCTTAATTCAGTTACATTTCAATAATTAATTTAGACTATCTGCTTCAAACTAGGTTCTAAAATACTCTTGAAATAAAAAAGTTGTTTTTTAAAAATAGAAAGTTCCATTTTTTTCAAACTATAAATGTCTCCTTTACTTCCAGTCCTTAAGCACTGCTCTAATTTCCTTTCTGTAGATTAACTAAAGTTTGCCCTTCACCTCTTGTGGATTTTATGACATAATTTAAGGCAAATATAAAAATAGATGAAGGATTCCTTTTTGACCAACCAAAGCTGGGATCTTAGATATGATATCGGTAGACAAGTTGTCCCACCCATTGTTTCAATTACAGTGGCATGCTTCTTTGTAAAATACTTGCCAGCACATTTTTATTTATCAGTAGTCAAAAGATTTCCTGTGTCTCCTCTTTTGATTGTGCAAAATTATTATATCATCAATATATAATATCAATAGTTATGCATGCCATGTGAGCTCTTAATAATTATAGAGTCACATTATGGGATTTCTTGAGGTATTATTCACATATGTATATATTTATTAATCATATACACATATGCTTGCATAAGTGTAAAGAGAATGTGCAATCACCAAGTCAATGAGAAAGCTATGTGAGAGACACTGATAAGAACTAAGTTTTCCTATACAGTCCAATGTTCCATCAAATGGAGATGGATTCACAGCTGGAAAGAATTATCTTTTATGGTTCTCTTGGTAAAGTGCTGCAGTTGTCATGTATTGGTTTGCAAGGGTGACTTAATTTTTCAGAAATTTTCCAGCTTTTTTCTTTTTGTTCTTTAATACTTGATAGCTTAAAATTAGCAGTAGTATTAATATTACACATATTGGAAAATTCTTCTGACCTTTTATTGCCCAAAGATTTTATTGTTTAACACTCACTAGTATGTCCTCTTCATTTCGACAGCCTCAGTACGCAGCCAAAGTGACTACTATTTAACTTTAAATCTGATGACTGTGAGTTAGATATAGACAAATCTAGGACCTGAGAAAATCTGGTTTCTGTTTAACTATTACCAGGAGCAAAATATAACTAATAATATATCAGTTACTTATTGTCAAATTTCATGTGAAAGATACTGCAGAAACTTAAGTGCTTTTGACACAACCCCTTTTGAGTGGTTGAAGATTTCATATTAAATTAAAAAAAATAAGCATGTGGAGAATTACGTTTCCAATAATGAGCAGGCTACTACAGGCTATTCTAGGTTGAAAATATGTGAACCTTCCTTAATTGGGACAGGGAAGGGCAGAAAGAATGGTACTTTCAATTTTAAAAGCATATTTTAGATAGATTGAAGTTTGAGAAAAAATGGAGTTAAACAAAATCATATTTAGTGTTATTATCAATGCAACATTGTTATTATTAATGCAATATTATGAACTTCCTTTTGTTATTGTTACATAAGAAATAATGGTATGAGAATCTTAAATCAGTATTCATTTGGACTAAAACAATTGCTCCTCTCAAAACAAAGTGACACCACTTCCAATATCTAATAACATTTAAATGAAAATTGGCAGAATTCCAATGCATGTTCTAAGGTCAATGGTTTTACAACTAACACCTTCTTTATAAGTACATGAGACTTGGATTCATGTGCCTAATGCTTAGAGTGCCACCTTATTAATTCATTTGTCTATCAAGGCACACTTAAGATCCACTTTGCTTCCTGAAATACTTTAAAATTTATTAAAAAAAACAACGCTGGTATTTTTAAGGTGCATTGAATATTTTCATGTACTAGGTTGCTAGTTATTAAGACATTTTAATAAGATAGTACATTTTTCTTCTTTTGTCTTTCTTCAAAAAAACAAGGTTCATTTTTCACTTCAAGTGGAATGATAGAGAAAAATAAAGAAAAAGTTGATTATTCAAGCTCAAGCTTCCCTTAATTCTTACCTTACCATAGTAACAACTTTTGGCAATGCAGTATTTCATTTCACATCTCCAAGCTCATACTGATATATTTTATCAGTTTGCTTGAATTCTACTAAGATGGAAGAATAACATAAACTTTATTCTTCAACTTTAATATTTTATATAAAATTATGTTACTGTTATCATGAGTATATCAAACATAGTTAATAGATACAGATTCTACTCTTTCTTAATGGAGAACTTGACGTCCCCTATAAAGATATACCAATATTGTTCATTCATTAACCAACCTACATACTTTCAGAATATTTTGTTTTGTTTTCCTTCTATAAGAAATATTGCCTTGCTTAGAGATACCTGTGTGTGTATCTGTATGTAAGCAGTAAGAAATAAATAATCTCAGGAATGATTGCTATATGAGTTACAATATTAATACTCACTACAAAGGTACTTTACAAATATTTTTTAAACAAAATCAACAATACTCATATCATTATTCCATCTATAGCATTAAATATGTTTTAAAATTACCACTTATTCTGTTACTAGAAACCATTAGATTTACATATAATGGGTTTATAATATAGTATTTTTATAAAATTGAAAATAACTGGTGGAAGTGTTTTGTGAAAGACATTTTGTTTGTTTTTTTTGTTTTTTGAGACTAGGTCTTGCTATTTTTGCCCGTGGAACCACAGGCTCTTGTTTCCCGGGGTACCACAGACTCAAGCAATCCCCAGCCTCAGCTTCCCAGGTAGCTGGGATTACAGACACGCACCACCACGCCCAGCTATTTTTTTTTTTTTTTTTTTTTTTTTTTTTGGAACTAGGTCTCGCTATGGGCCCCAGGCGGGACTCGAACCGCGATCCCTAGTCCCGGCCGCTTCATAGGCTAAAGCTTACAAGCACGAGCCACCGTGCCCGGCCTGAAAGACATTTTGATTGTAATTTCTATAAACCAGTTGTAAGAAAAAATGTTCTGTCAAATGGCTGAATAAGTGACATTACGTTAGTTAAAACCGTGCCCTTACTATATTTATTTCCTCATTGTCTTTGTAGCATATGGCATAAAGTCTAATTTGACAGACACTTAGAGCCTTGTTGCTGAACTCAAATATTTTGTCAGTTTTCCTTTACCTTGGGTGCTCTAATGTCTGTATTTAGCTCTAACATCTTGGGAATAGTATACAAAGGTCACTTATGCTGAATAATAAAGTTGACTTAGTGAATAATCTTTTGAACTTTTATTTTGAATGTCTACGGAAGTCACTATCAAGAGCAATATTAATATTGAAAGTAAATTAATTATATTGAAACTTTCCTAGAAGGATCAAAGAATATTGGAACTTACCAAGAAGGAGCAGAGAAGAGTTTTGTACCTTTTTTAGAATTTTTTTTGAACAGTAACTTGTTTATTTTTTTCATCTCCTTTTGCCATAGTCATTTTTTTCTTGTCACCACAATCATTCTTTTCAATTCACTTTCTCCCTTCCTTATACACATTCTTTATCTTTCTCTCTGATTGTAATAGATCAGATATTCTTAATAGGTCAAAAAAAAACAAAACCCACAAGTAACTTGAACTTCTTGCTCTGAAGATAGTAATATGAGAATTGAAGGTATACATTGAAGTTCTAACATAACTGGATGTTGATTGGCTACTGGTTCCTCTATTGACAGCACTGTCATAGAGAAGGAGAAGGTGGGATATTTGTTTCTGTCTTTGTGAAGTGTTATTTGTCACTTACTGTTCAATTTCAGCTTTCCCATGTGGCAGAGCCTCTTTTTATTCTGTAAAGTTACATCTTTGTGCCTATTGCTTATGCTACTACTTAAAATGTGTATTAGCCCAGAACTATGTTTAACCAAGTTTTATGCAAAAAATCTAAACTCTGTCTCCTTGGGGATATGACTCACCTGGCAGAATGAGTAGAGTGCCTAACATATAGCAAAAGTTTGATAATATTTAATGAATTGGTAAATGCATAAATCATGGCAGGGAGATTTTCTTTTAAAGACTAGTTATTTTGATAAATTCTTGGATTATGTCAGTGCTAAGGAGTTGGTTGTGGCATAGAACTGAAATGAAAGAAGGCAAGTAACTAGAAACAAGAAACCAGGCACTATTTACTTCATATTTATAATTTTTAAATTCATATATACATTAGTAAAAGATAACTCTTGTTTCCAGATGTACTATTCCAGATGTGTTATTCTTTCAATAGATAAATATCCTATTTTAATAGAGCAGTCTCCTTTCATTCATTCATTTAGTGCTGCTAAGAGCTTAAGGAAGATGCAAATTTTTTCTAGGAGGCCAATCTACCTTGCCTTGATTCCATACCCTCAAATACCTTATTATTTGCCTAAACCAGTTTTCCCTATCTTTTCCTACTCACTTGTCTTCCTCCTTTTCATAACAACTAGTTACTGACTCTTCAAGGGGTTGAGATCGAGTCATAAACACAATGGGACAAGACTTTTGCTTTTATGCAGCCTTACATATTAGAGTAGGAAGACAAATAATTAAAATAAAACACACACTCAAAAAGCTAATCTAATGATTGTTGTAAAAAATTGGAATTATAATTAACAGAATGATGGAGGTGTTGTTGTGTGTTAACTTAGCTTGGAAGACTTGCATGAGAAAATCTGTTTTTGATAGTATTGGAACAAGAAAGAAAAAGACTTTCTGATAAGATCTAGGCAGAGAGAAGAAAATGTCTGAGAGGTGACTGAGCTGGTGAAGAACATCCTGATGGAAACAAGGAATAGTGAAATATGTGTGAAGGGCAGTTGCTGATTTTCTAGAATTTGGAGATCATTATAAATTCATCTCCCAAAATTTTGACAAGATGATTGGAGAGCCCTGGCAGAAGGACTCATTTCCATTCCCACTCTGTTCTCCCACTGTGATCTATGTAGAGCCTCACACATGCAAATGAAAAGTTCAGCTATTAGAACCAGAAATTCTATCATTTCTTGCATTCCATCATTTCTTTATTCTTGGAAAGAATCATAGAAATAAAAATATGTAGGGGAGAGTGGAGAGAAAGAGACAGAGACAAAAAGAAAAAATATTTGGTCCCAAAGATTCTTTATAGGGAAAGGTGAAACTGCAGTTGATGAGCTTTGGACCAGGAAAGCAAATAGCCTAGGGACTAGGGATGGGCACCTGACCACTCAGCTATAAGGGAAGTGCTGATGCTAGCATTAAATATGGAAAAAAAGAGACTACATATGTCTGGAAGTAAAGTCAACAGAGTAGGAGAAGACAGATTGAAGACAATAGATTATGAGCATCTTTTAAAACTTATGTTGTAGCAGGGAAAGAGATAAAGGGTTGAGGGGAAATAATAAAACTAATAGCTCACTAATACCGCAGAGAAAACCCCTCCTGCCTCCAGTCCTACATGTGTTTTGCATTGAGCATCTTTGTTGTTATAATACTGACAGACAGGACTGCATCAACCTCAGTAGAAGAAAACATAACATCCAAATTTCAGAAAAGCAAGAAACAAATTACTTTAAGTGAAATATGAATGTATATATCTGGATTGTCTGGCTGCTGAGACAAGTGGTGATTGTTTTACAAATGAGTGAACGAAATGCTGATTCTGTGGTATAATTCTGTGCTATTAAATCATTAATATAGATCTTTTTGATTCCCTCTCAGATTGAGTTGAGTGCCTGCATTTAATTCTCTGTTCAGAGGATTAGGCTAAGGACCCTAATTTTATAATTAAAAAAAACCACAAAAAACACATCAATTCAAAAACAAATTTTGATGATGACATAAGCCAGGTGTGCAGGTGAAGAAAACAACAAAGGAATTTATCAATAATCTGTCCCCAGAGATAAGGGAAGCATTATAGTGTCTGGAGGAAGGTTAATTTTCAGACTTAATAGCATCAAAGCAGCATTAATGCAGAATTCCATTTTGCTGACAGATTGCACACTTCAGGATGGCTACTTGTCTTTGTTAACTAGTAATAAGATGGTTTTCTTAAATTTATAAGAAAAGCAGCTTTTATAATAAAGATTTTCTAATGTGCTGAAATATAGGGGCATTTTGAAACTGGTTAGGTTTTGTAGAAGTTAATGA
Organism: Uropsilus gracilis; assembly: GCA_004024945.1. Taxonomy (NCBI): domain Eukaryota; kingdom Metazoa; phylum Chordata; class Mammalia; order Eulipotyphla; family Talpidae; genus Uropsilus; species Uropsilus gracilis. The sequence continues at coordinate 59,215 of PVHY01008221.1, forward strand.
TTTTACTTATATCTTAATAATTATTGTCATTGAGTTTCTACCTTTATGGATTTTTAATTGTTTAAAGGTCATAAAAAAAGAAAATTCAGCAAAATCTTGAGAAAGATCCTTAATGATATAATATAATTTTATATTGATATTATCACTATGATACTATTCACAAAAAGCATCTTAATAGATTTTACTTTACACACTTTCTTTACCAATTAATATTTTATTGTATGTGTTACACATGCTGTAGAATGTTGCAGCATTTGTGGTAAATAAACATCATGATTTATTTACCACAAGTATTTTTAGGCTTTAATTTTTACCAGGTTTATATTGTAGATGCAAATTAAGGGACAGTAGATCTGGCAAGATCAAGGAGCAAAGCAGTCAGAATTATCACTAAGAACTCAAATGATTTTTTTCAAGCCAAATCATTCTCTTTTAATTAAATTCATTTGTTCCATGCAAATGTATTAAGACTGAACTCATGATCCCTCTCCTTCCCAGTGTATGTGTATGTGTGAAGGATACATCAGAGTGTGTCCATTCTCTGTCTTGAGACATGCTGCCATATTGGATAAGAGTAGCAAATTTTTTTGTTTTCCTTTTTTTTTATAAGGCAAGAGAAAAGAAGGAAATTAGAATTGGGTGGGAGAAACTGATGTATTCCACGTCTATTTTATTATTTTAATTGTTTTTATTGATTACATCTATATTTTTTGACATCATTTTATACCCCAGGTATGAATTATCATCCTATGCTCATCTCTCTCCTGATTTTGCTTTTCATGTCTACTTTGTTCCAGGCTCTGCATTTGAGTCCATAGGAAATGCATTTGAGTCCATAGGAAATGCTAAGTGACCTGCTGAATCAAATAGTAAAAGACCCATTTTAAATAAATCCATTCCATTTACATATAGTTTAACTTTTTAGAAGAAGGAATGTATTGCTGCCTTTCAATATTGCCCATGTAGCCACTTTTTTATATAGCAGACATTATAATCCTACTCTTCAAGAGCCATCTGAATATAAAATACCCTCTTTAGAAGTGTCTAATACCCTACAAAAGTCTTTGATACAATATAAATTTGAAACAAGATAGTTTCAATCATGCCATAAAGTTATCCCACTATAACTCAGTTCCTTTTAATAAGGTTTTATAACACTGGAAGGAATTAATGTATATGAAATACTAGGATAGTACCTGAGAGGTGTCATATATTATTACATTTATCATGAATATAATATCTGCCTGTTATGCATCTCCATTGGGATATCTGACAAATGCATGAATTCAGTATATATTCTTCTAACTTCCTCTCAGTCTCTTCCTTCTTTCTATGTCAAGAATTGACTATCTTCTAAGTTTGTAACCTTGGTATCCTCCAAACATCTACCCCATCCAATGTTTTGCCTTCGGTGCTTAGCAGAATAAACTCCCAGAGCTCACCATGCTCACCTGGGCCACCATAATAACTTCCTGATGAGTGTTAGAATAACTTCCAATCTGAGTGTTATTCCATTTTACTCTTCACACTGTCACTAGAGTTATCCTTCTGATATTTGCTAGAAAAATGCAATTGTGTCTACTGCCTTCTTAAAAATCCATACACTAGTTTTCCACTCCTGATAAAAGAGAAGTGGAATCTTTTTGGGTCAGCCCAATAACTATGATTCCAATGACTTCTTAATCTTTTTTCTCTCACTGCCTGTAGTACTCTCTCATTTTTGTCCTCCAATATACTCTTGCCTTAAGCAAGGTATATTTGATTAAAATATAATCAAATCAGCATTATTTTCCAGATTAATGTGAGTATTCAGTAATAATATAAGTGACATGTATGTATGTTCAAATTTATGTATTATTTGTATACGTTTTTCTGATATTCTAAGAATTCACTTATGTAATAGTTATGAAACAGTTCCATCTTAGGGAACTTGCTATGCTTGGTAAAGATGGATTGTTGAAAATCTTATTTTGAATGTTTATTTTGATGTTACAAGTTATTTGACATTTGACTAGATAGTTTAGCTTTCTAAATTACATCTGAAATTCTAACATACTTATAAAGTTTTATTGCACATAATTGCAAGAAGACAATTTATAATACTTATATTTATAATACTTAGTATAGTATTAGACAAATAAGTAGACACTGTGTGTTAGCAAATATTGTTCACTTAACTGCAGTAATAATATTCCTTTCTGCTAGAAACAAGCAATCCAAAACTGTACAAAAGCATAAAACTAAACAGTTTTCTCTGTAATACCATCATTAGAGGGATTATATTTGGAACATGTTGAAGTTGTGCTATATGTCAGATGCTACTGTGTCAGTTTCTGCCTGAAATAGAATCCTTAGTCAACTAGTCTGTAGCCTACAGTTTCGAAAATGTGCATCTTGGAATGGATTTTGGAGGCAAGGATAAAAAGTAACCTACCTAGTCTTTTGACTGAAATGATACGTGAACATCTGATCAATTGACAGATGCCTTATGGAATTTGTAGGGAAAAGTTTCACACTATTCAGATAATTATTTAAGGAGATTATTAGTAAATATTGTTGGCAATCAAAAAAGTGTATTTGGTGATTTTAAACTTTATAATTAGAGAAAGTTGAAGGAATGGAGAATACCTTCATATGTAGCAAAAAGAACACCATGAAAAAATTATTACCCTAATTTTTAAATGATTTAACCATAATAGTTTTCATCTGAGGAGGAATATCTCTGTTTCACTATCATCCACTCATTCATTATTCATTCACTACATCATATGTACCTAGTACCCAGGCTCATAAAAGGCAGTACATCACAGTGTGTTGAATGAATGTATAGGTAACTAGGCATTACACTTGACACTCCTTGTGATGAATAAATAAAACTGACAAAGTCTGCTCTCAGGAAGATTTTATTTTTGAACTACTATCATAAGGTATCATTCGCAATGAACTATCAACTGATATTTATTGATAGCTTAGAGTCCTATCAGTGTATGTATCACCTATGGTGAGTCCTTCAGCTAGCAGACTTGGAGGAAGAGTTGAGTGTTGGAGGTATTCACTAAGGAAGAGGCGATGGAAGTTTGAGCAGAGGAAGAAGCTGGGCTGCTTTGCAACCATGACTTAACACCCAGTAAAATATCACCTTTAGTGATACTTAGAGATTGCCCATGCTGGATCCAAATTCAGCTTTTATACCCACTCTTCAACAGTCTCTGTGAATTGTCTTCTCCAGAAAAGCTTGAATATGGATGAGGTGGTTCTTTATGTAAGGCCAGAATGAAAAATTTCCCTTACCCTGTAGCTTCTTAATGAATTGGTCTAACACTAGATAGATTAGTAGGAGAAAATGAACAAATTAAATTAAATCTTTTTTTTTCATAGGGACTGAATCAATCTTTATTTCCACCAACATCATAAAAGGATTCAATTTTATCCTTGTTCAATTCTTTTTTTTTAATTTTTTTATAATCAAATAGTTTATATATATATACATTTCATATCTTTGTAATACCGGGATTCACCCCCCCACCCTCCCTGACCATTCCCCCTCTGTCCCGCC
>PVHY01008222.1:0-62828 GCA_004024945.1 Uropsilus gracilis
CCTCCCTCCCTCCCTCCCTTTCTCTCCTTCTGCCCTCCCTCCTTTCTCTCCTTCTGCCTCTCTCTCTCTCCACCAGATTTTTTCCAGAACCATCCAGCAATTCTCAGTCCCAGAAAAATCCCAGGCTACAGCCCTGTTCCCATGCATGTTTGGGGAAAACTGACCCTTCTGGGGAAACGCTGCCCGTCCCCCAGCATGTCTTTTCCTAGTGACTGCAAAACCCCATGGATGTCATCCCCACCTTAGGTGCAGAGGAGATCTCTCTTCAGTTTGGTCTGACAGACACGCTGTCCTGCCAGGGGCAGCTGCCAAAACCCAGCAGGACTAGACAGAGACAATTTCCACTCACAGATAATCTCATGTGTGGCTGACAGCTGACTGGAAATGTGGGTCTTGTCAGGGCCACTGAAGTCACCCAGAAAACACAGCCGCTATGTCAGCTGCCTGGGCCTTCCCTGGCCAGAGGCTGGAAGCCGTCCCTGAGGAGATAGAAGCTGCGAGCGCACTGACTAGAATGTGGGCCCTGTCACAAACACTTCATCTGCTCATCGGAACCTGCTGGGGTCAGAGGATTCTGTGAAAGGGAAGGCCCTGCCTTGCACTTTACTCATGCTCAAAGCCTGAGGCACCATGAACCAGTGCGCCCATGTTCCCGGAAGCAGTGTCCTCTGTTGCAGGTCCAAGGCTGGGATTCCTCCCCTGAGGTGAGAGGGGTGTGGCAGGTTTTGTGAGGTGACCTGAAGTGTAAGGAGAGAATAAGAGCAGCCTCTGTGGATGATGCCCTGCAAACCCTGGTGGGTTGGGCTGGTGGAGTACCTTTGAGCTGCCCCCTGCTAGGTTTTGCTAATTGCCATGGGATGGATCATGGTACCTCACCCAATTTTCTCATTTTATTATTTTTAAATTGTTTGTATTTTTTTTAATGAGATAACAGTTTACAACCCTGGATATAAATTAGGGTTTACACCTCTTCAACCTCTTCAGATCTGCCTTACCACACCACGGACACCATCCTCCACCACGGTTCATTGGGCTCCCTTTCCCTCTGTCGCCTCCCCCAGCCTCCCTCTGGTATCTTCAATTCTACAGCCATATTTCCAAGGTTTGCTTCAGTTTAGTGTTGTCCTCTTTTTTATTTCTTTATATTCTATTTGTGAATGAAATCCCACATGCCTTTCTCTTTTAATCTGCTCATTTTAAAGGTAAAATTTTAAAGCCTAGTAAGGTTCTGTAACATCCAAGGCACAGTAGCAGTGAGGATTTTGCCCCAAGTCTCTGGAATCCCTTTATGACTCCCAACCACCTGTTCAAACTCTTTCCAAAAGAACCTGGAAGGGAGCTTGTTGATTTGTCAGGTGGTATAGTTGTTTTGTGAAAACAGAACTTCAGATTCTTGTGACTCAGAGACAATATCACTCCCCCTTCTCACATGCTGCTCCCTGCCAGGTTATTTACAAACAGTAGATACCCTTTGTTTTGTTTTTTTCTAAACTGGTATGAAGCAAGATTTTAGGCAGGGTTCCCAGGGTTGTAGAATGTCAACCTCTGTTGAAGGCAGCACCTGTGACTCCAGGTGAAAGAAAAGCTTTCTTCACACATACCTCTTTGGCTACGTCTCTTCTTTACTAACTGAAAGAATTACATCTGATGACTTCTAATGCTCTCCAAGTCCCTACAAAGTGTTACTTCCTCCATACAAGCAAAGTGAGCCTATAATTTCCTTGGAAAGATGTTATTAATGGTGAATTTTACATGTGACAATATTCAAAGCATCACTGAAGACAGTTTCTCGTGTCCTGGTAGAAAGTACATGCATCTTTTAAGAAATCAACTTGGCAATATGGATAAAGAAATTAAATTGGTCCTTATGTTTTCACCTTGTGAGAAGAAATTTCAGGAAAATATCTACGGTGCAAACAAAGCATAAATATATATATATAAACATCATTTAGTTATAAATGTCAGTAATGACATTTACTGATATTTGTTTTATCTATTATAATATCTTGAGAAACAGAAAAAATTAGACATAATTTAATGGTTAAAGTAAGGTAGAGGTTAAATCCAATCATACTGTAATGTTATGCAGTATTGAAAACTGTTTTCAAAGAATATATGTAATAAAATACGCACAATATATTCTATGTTAAATATTGTATATAGGTATAAATATAAAATTAAATGTTGTGTATTACATATAAAATATAAAATAAATTCACAGCAGTCCTATTTTAGAAAAAGCATATGTGAACTTAAAAAAACTGGAAATAAAAAAATGCTAATAGTGCAGATACAAGGAAGCACATTTTTTCTCAATCCCCCACAATTTCTGAATTTTCCTATGAACATGCATACCTTCAATATTAAGAAAATAAAACAAATAAGAGAACAAAACACAACTCAATAGGATTTCTGCTTCTGTAGAGATGGGATAACAGGTGTCCCTCTATTCTACTCTTTAAGTACAAGAAATCTTGGACATTGCATATAAAACAAACGAGAGAAATCTTAAAGATGGAGAGAACAAATTGTAACAATGGTGACATTGAGCTAAGAAATAGCATAGCTATCATATAGGTAAAAGAAAGTCCCCTGGATTTTCTTTTTGCCACACATATCCCAGAATTGGAACTGAATAAGTCAACAACCAGAAACATTAATCAGCATGGATAGGGGTGCTCAATGAAAGTCTGTTTTCTCTAGCTGAAGAACCAGGACAAGGGTGCTTAGCAAGACAGAAAAGTTTTAGATAACAACCATTCTCCTCTAGCCAAATGCCATGGAAAAGTCTTTGGCCCCACTATCAAAAGCCAAATAGAGAGTTCAGTTTTCAACCCTTGCTGAACTGTAATGATTCCCAAACTTCTGCCATGTGTTGTCAGAGATGGCTGAGAGGGTAGTAGGATTTTTGTTCTTGCTGCAGGGTGGTAAACATCATCCTCCTTCCTCCTGACTTCACATGAGGACTGACTAGATTTCTATTTTCAGATAGTAATGAGATAGTGTCCCTTGCCTCTTCATTATCTCAGCAGTGTCACAGAAATTCAGACAATATAGAGTATTTAAATAATCCAGTCACACAAAGTAGTACCCAAAATGCTCAACCTGCAATCAGAAATCACTCATGAAAATGTAATTTGAAAGAAAGAAAAAAAATCAATAGATGCTATTACTGAGATGACAGAAATGAGAGAAAAATACTGAAGAATTTTGAAATGGTCATGATAAAAATGTGTCAACAGGAATTACAAACTCAGTTGACAAATGAAAAAGAGTTTCAGAGAAGAAAAGAAAGTCAAGGGTGAGGGAAAACTAAATGAAAAATTTTGGAATGAAATATATAATCATCAAAAACTTAAAACTCAAGAAAAAAATCAATGCAGTTGAGGACAGAACAGTACAAATTTCCCATATGGAAAAAAAAATAGATTGAAAGAAGAATTAATAGTGACTCACAGACTTGTGGACCTATAATAAAAGATTTGTATCATCAGAGTCCCAGAAGAGAAGTCAAAGAGAGCAGGGATGAAAAAGTACTTGAAGTAATGGCTAAAAATTTCCCAGATCTGTAAAAAGACTCAAATCTACAGATTCTAGATAATAAGAAAATGCAAACTGAATGACCCAAGGAAACCTATACCAAGGTCTATCAGATCAATTTTTGAAAATTAAGGATAAGAAAAAAAATCTTATACCACTTTTTTTTTTCTGGTCTCCTTGATTTCTGAAGTAGCACAAAAATTTTTATAAAGACCTTAAAAAGAATGACCAGATCAGAATCAAGTGAAAATATCTTTGAATTATGAAGGAAAATGATGATATTCTCAGATGAGAGGAAAGGAAGATAGCTTGCCATCAGCAGACTTACCATGTAAGAATAGTCAAGGATAGTTCCATAAATAGCAAGGAAACAAAGCAGAAATCTTGAAATGTCAGGAAGAAAAAGCAGCACAGATTAAAATATGAATAAATACAATGTATTTTTTTCTCTTGCATTTTCTACATTATATTTGATGATTTGTGTTGTACTTAGAAGAAATGATTTTTACTGTAAAGGTGAAAAATAAAGGAACAAATGAAAATGGAAAGTTTACATGTAAACTTGAAAAAATGTTGATACTAGTAGTTGTTAATCACAAAAAACAAAAACAAAACTATGGAAAGAGATAATACTAAAAACATAAATATATCAAAATGGAACTCTAAAACATACTCATGGAACTCCAGGAAAACAGAAGAAAGAAAACAAATAGAAAGGGAGAACAAAGAGAAAAAAGAAGCCTACTAATAGACTGAAACCCTAACATACAAAAAAATTATGATAAATATGAATGTTTTCAAAACACTGATTAAAAGATACTTATTGACACAGTGGATTTTTTTTTAATGACCACATGTACTATCTAAAAGAAATCCATTCAAAATACAATAAAGGCATATAGAAAATAAAATGCAAACATTAATCAAATGAAAACAGGAGAGGTTGTATAAATATCAGATAAAGTAAATCAAGCAAATAAAATTAACAAATGTAGAGTGATACAACATAAGTATAAAAAGATCAACTCACAAGAAGTCATAGCAATAATTATGTGTGTGTCAAAAAACATAGCTGCTAAATACCATAAAGAAAAAATAGAAAGGAAATATAATGAAAAAAAGTACACAATTATAGTTAGAAACTTCAACAGTGCTTATTTTAATAACTGATGCATCGAGATAATCAATACAAAGAATTTTAATAACACACCAACAGAATCTGAGTGATATTTATAAGACACTGCACAACAATAGCAGAAAACACATTCTTTTCAAACATGCCCAGGAATGTACCAAGACAAATTATATAAAATTTAAAAAAAAACCCAAAATTTTCAAGTAATTTAAGTTCTATAGGGTATATTTTTGACAATAACAGAACCAAACTAGAGATCAAAATAATAAAAAGATAACATGAAAATGTCTAAATTCTTGGAAACTAAATAATGCACTTCTAAACAATCCATGGGTAAAAGAGGAAATTTCAAGGTAAACTCTAAAAATATATTTAAATGAATAATAAGGAAAATACAACATAACTAAATAAGCACAGTTAACAGTGCTGACAGGAGTATTTATGTCACAAAGTGCTTAAATTAGAAAAACGGACATGTATCAAACCAATAATCTAAACACTTCAAGAATATAGGAAAAGCAAAACAAAATGAACACAAAGCAAGCAGATGGAAGAAATAAAGATGAAGTGTATTGATCAATAACACCGCAAAGAAAAAAACTGAGAAATTCAGTGAATTTTTCAGAAAAAAAAAAAACAAAACAACAATTCTTTGAAAGAATCAAAGAACTGACTAATCCCTTGGAAGACTCATGAAGAAAAAAGAGAAGACATAAAAGATCAATATCAGAAATTCAAGACTATCACTAGAACCCCTAGAGACACTAAAAGGATAATGAATGAGATGACACAAAAAGGAAGGGGTGGAGGAAGTGAGAGGGAGAGAGAGAATAAGAGGGGGAGATGAGAAGGGGGAGAAGTAGAGGAAGGGAGAGAAGTAGAGGAAGGGAGAGAATGAGGGGGAGAGGGAGGAGGAGGGAGAGCTCATGTGGGGTGGGCCAAGGACAAGAGAAACTACTCTGAGGACAGTATTTCCAGGAACAAAATCAGAGTGTAGAGATGACCAACCTGCACTGACTCCTGTACTATTCCCAATCCCGGACACAATGGAAAGTCAGAGAGACAGAAGAATGCCTATTTGCAGCTCATTTAGACTTCCATGAAGTTTTTCTTGCTTGCACAAGCAGAAACTCTAACAGGTGCTTTACTCTTGACTGCTCTATCTTTCAGAGACCTGAAGGCTCCCTTGGGTTCCTTGCATCTATCTAGTCAGAAGGAGGAGATAAAAGACATGGGGGATCATAGGGAAGATTTTGAAGGTCACTCCTGGAATGGGGCATGTATCACCTCTACTACATTCTACTGGAGAACTCTGTCATATGACCCCATCAAAGTGTAAAAGAGGATGAGAAATAGAGTTTTATCTGAATACTCAGGAGATATGTGCATTTTGTGAGAATACAGCTGTGTGTCTGTCTCAGAAGGCCTATTAATAAGTTTTGCCAAACTCAAAGCATTTTTTTAAAAAAATTTAAACTTTTTTAAACATCACTGTTCATTTTCGTACAATATTTGATTTCTTCCCTCAGGTACAGTCCCCATAAATCTCCCATCACAACAGTGCATGATCCATCGCTACAGTCACTTGTGCTCTTCCCTTCCTTGTTTTGACCTCATCCATTCCCCTCCCCTACTGTGTACCTCAGATCTAGTTTGCCTGCATGTCTTTATTCTGACCCTTTGTTCAATTTCCCTGTATTTCCCCTATAAGTGAAATCATTCATATTTTATTTTTTCCTTCTGAATTATTTTACTAAGGATAATCCCTGTGTACTCCATCCATCTGCTGCAAATGGCATGTTTATCTTTTTGATTGCTGAGTAGTGTTCCATTGTGTGCATATACCACAACTTTCTGCTCCATTCATCTGCTTTTGGGTATTTCGGTTGTTTCCATATCTTAGCTATTGTAAATAGCTAAGGATAAATATAGGAATGCAGGTTTCCCTTTGAATTAGTGTTTGGTGTCCTGTGGGTAGATTCCAAGGAGTGGAATTGCTGGATTATATGGTAGTTCCATTTTTCAACTCAGAGCATTTTAAATAGTGACATTAATGTTTCATAAAGTTCAAAGTTGGTAAGTGTTTGAGAGTGGGCTTTTCTGTAGTTCTCTTGGCTAGTCTCAGGTTTGAAATAAAGTTGACATAGCTCCAAATATTACAACTTCCAACATTCTAAGAAGGAAGACCTTGGAGGTTTTTTTTTTTAATTTAATTTTTCATACAGATGTATTCATATATGTATTGTTAAGACCCTTCATTTCCCCCCTTCCTTCCACTCCCCCTCCAATGTCTCCCACCTCCCTTTCGTTTCAAGTCATTGGTATTTGGCCCATTGAGCTTTTCTCTTTACTGATGCAAATGTCTTTTTCCTGGATGGTGACCTGCTCTCCTGGGACTTAATGGTCCCTTCGATTTCCACAGATGTCTTAGCAGCAGGTATTTGTTCTAATCATGTGTGAACCCTTGTAAGTCAGTTGAGAGTTGTGTCACCCTTTGTTCCTGTCTCCTCTGTTGCAAAGCTTTCTAGATGGAGGTAATTCTCTTATTCTCCAGATCTGTGTGATCAAAGGGATTCGTAGCACCTCATTCATGTTGGTTTTCTCCTCGGTTCCAGCATTTGTTCTGTGTTGCTGTTTCCAGTCCTTATGATTCTAGCATCTGAGGCTGGGCTCCAATATGCAACCCTTTGTGGAAGAGAGGTTCTTTAATGGAGGCCAATTCCCTTCGGTGACAGACCCAGTTCCACTCCTCTCCCTCTGTTTGCAGTTGTTCTGTGGCAATGGCCTTTTTTGTGTGTCCTTCTCCTTTTCAGGAAATGGAGTGTTTTGTTGCTGTTGAGCACATTCTGGACCAGGGGTTTGCTTCTCTGCCCCCAAAGTCACTTTAGGTGTAGTTGTGTGGTCAGTCATCATTTCTATAGGCTTCAAAGTTTGGGACCTTGCTGTACCAGTCATTTTCATTTTTGGTCATACCCAGATGTCAGATGTATCCGGGCCTTTATTCTTCAGTAGCTGCAGCAGACTAGTTGGATATTCTAGGTCTGCTCTGATTTGTTAGAAGTGGGATTAACTGGAGGGGGACCCCCGTCCTCCCTGTGCACCAGCAGGGGTGCAGGCCCTGTGCCCCAGGCTCTAGGGACAAAGGCATGGCTTTCTGGACCTGCCTCCTGGTTCCTCATGGTTCCCGCGGTTGGCAGAAAAGCAAAAGTCCCACCTCCCTGCACCCCTAACCTGTGACCTAGATCACTGGTAGGGGTGAGCTGGGAATCCCTCGTCGGGCCCAATGCCTCCAGCAGACTGGAATTTTCAGGGCCAACCCTGGACCTGGCTGGCATGAGCCCGCTAGTATGCACTTACTCTGTTCCAGTTCCTTTCTCGACATGAGTTCCCACCAATGTGGGTGCCTGGCCCTATCCCCCAGGCTCTAGAGACTGACCTTGGAGTTTTTTACCAGGAGTTTCTCCTTTTTGAATGAAGAGGGAACTCTCTGCCAGAAATTTCCAATAAACTCCCCTTTACTGATTATTTGGTGAAATTATGACACATGGTCACTCTAAACGACTAGAAGAGAAGTGGGTTGATTTACATAAATTAAAATTCATCTCCCGAGGCTGTGTCTATTAAGTTCAATACCTTAACAAAAGCAGGTTTCTGTCACAAGAAGTCGAGAGTAATACTAGGTAAAGTCCGGATGAGGACAAATATGCCTGCCAGGGGTTATAAGCAGAAAAAAGTGAAATTGGGTCAAAAGTGGGCAGAAGCCTCCAACTAACCAACAAGCCAAAAGAAAAAAAAGGGCACTTTTAAAATACGGCTTCTGCTACCCAGGTTCCCTGGGGTCTGTGTCACCAGTAAGAAGTGGTTGCCAGTCAAATGCAGTTTGACAACTGGGTTCTATTTATAAGGGAAATTAACAGGAAAACAAAATGTCCTTAAAGCCATAAGTGGCCAGTTATCTTACCCTGAAGCCATGACCCCAATATGGTCAGTGCATTTGTCCATAAAATTCAGGCATAGCATTAGCTGTGTCTGAAACATAGAAGAAACCTAAACAGAAAGGGTACTTTTACTATGTTGCAAATTCTGGGTGTGGAGGGGGGGGTTATCACCTGGAGGGTGTATAGAGGGAAATTGGAGGCTTTTGTTTTTAGGAGGAAAAAAAATCTATATATTTATATAATATAAAACATAAATAAAACATAATATATATATATGAAAAGAAAGGAGCACGAACTAGAACACAAAATTTTGGGAAGGAGAGAGAGGAGGCAAGTTTGGAGAGCTCAGAGGTTTTGGCACCTGGAGGAAAAGGACCCAGAAACGGAGTCGTCTGGGGTTCTCCCAGCATCGGGCCCCAAACGTTCAGGAGCTGTGTGAAAGTGGAGGAGAGGCGTCCGAGGACCAAAGGACAAGGATGCAACTTGGCAATTTTGGACTAAGGTAAACCCCACACATCTCCCCAAGGAGCAGAAGTGGGGTTTCTTTCTGTTTGGGGTACTTGTGTGGGTGTGGACTATTAGACTCTTTGTTTTTCCCCTTACTGTAAATAAACCTGTGTGTTAACCCTTACTGCTGTTTGATTTCTGGCAATCGCTTGTGCACTGGCAGAGGAACCCATATTGACAAAAACTTTTTTTTATGAAAAAGGGCAGTCCCCTACCCCAGTAACAACCCCAGTCACCATTTCAGTCCCAAAGGTCCCAGAGACACATGTCCATGATGATGCCCCCTTGCCCCTCCAAACCTGAGGCAGGCACTCTGCAAAGTCCAGACTTTTCCCTGCGTCTTCTGTTTGCTTCTCTCTCCAGTGTTCCAAGCTGCTCCTCTTCTCCAAGGCTCTTCAAACGTCTCCAACAAATGCTGATCAACTTTCTAAATCAGCTTTACAAATCCCTGGCCATGTCCAGCTACCAGCTCACTCTTCCAGGGGGCTTCTACACAGCCTGGTCACGGATTCTTTACTGGCCCACCATTCTCCAGTCTTCCCTACCCAAAAGTCTTTCTCTCCAGTTTGTGCTCCTTTCCTTTTTATCTTTTTTTTTTCCCTTCTAAAAGCCAAAGCCTCCAATTTCCCTCTATACACCTCTTGGTTATACATTTTCTCTTTCCCACCCAGCATTTGCAACAAAGTAAAAGTACCCTTATCCTGTTTGGGCCTCTGTGTTTTTCAGACACAGCTAATGGTAATACCTAAATATTAGGAACACATGTCCACTTTGGGGACATGCACTGCCCATGTTAGGGTCACAGCTTCAAAAAGACTGAGGGGTGAGAATAATTCCAAACCTGTGCATATTCAAAATAACAAAACAGGTTATTATTAAAAGAGTTGGCAGGTTTTTTTAATACAGCAAAAACAATGCTTATCATAAAACCACCAAAAAGACCCATTAATAATGATCAAATCAATTAGAATTTAAAGAAAGGCATAGAAATAAAATCAGAATACTTAACCATAAGAACAATCCACCAAAGAGTACAGAAATCATTGATTTTCATGCAATTAGTAATACAAATTATGAGTTAGTCCTACACAAAGAGAAACCGACAAGTTCATGATGTAGCATATTTTATCTTCTACCACAAACTAACAGATTAACTGAATTTAAAAATAGGATAAAAATATTGGGACAAAATAAACAAATTTGATTAGCAGTTTAGCTTTTATGTATGATTATACTTGAATTCAACAGAGGATAGCAATCTTTCCAATACAAGTGAAACATCTTTTAAGTTCACTAACTAGGTCACGGTGAAATCTTAGCAACTTTAAAAGGTTGTCCTGCAACCTGACATTACCAGGCATGTTCATTGCTGCTTCAGGCAAATGGAAGAATAGTCTTAAAATCTTTTTGTATCCAACATGCCTTTATTCTGAGACCGAGGACACCATACAGATAGGCAGGCAGGCAAAGGGAAAGAGAGACTCTCAACTCTTGAGAGAGTCTGAAGAGCAACTGTTCCCTGCCTAGCCTCTAAGTTAAGGGCCCTTTCACACTGTTATGTGCCCAGAGTCACACAATGGATACACTGTTGCAAATGTAAGACCCATCTGCTGCGTTCTAACTTCTCAAAGCTACGGGCTTTTCTTTGTGTGGAAAGTGAAAAACAGCCTGATTTTAACCCATCTTCCTTACAAAGGTATTCCTAAATGATTCACAGTAATCAAGACCTTGTGGTTTTATAGGGGAATGAGCATGTAAATCAGTGGAACAGAATAAAGACATAAATCAATGCCCAACTGATTTTTGACAAAAGTACAAAAGCAATTCAACGGAAGATAGACTTTTCAATAAATAGTGCTTCAGAAGTGGATATCAATAGACAAAAAAACGAGTAGACCAAACTCTTACAATTTACAAAAAAAAGTAACTTAAAATAATTACAGTGAACTTCAGTGTAAAATTATGAAACTTTTAGGAAAAACAAAGGAGAAAATCCTTAGGAACTATGACTAGGCAAAAAGCTATTAGACTTGACACCAAAAGTATGATCCATACAAGAGAAAAAAAAAGCAAATAGAGTCTTATAAAAACTGAAAAAAAAGTATGTGGAAGTTCCCTTAAGAGAATAAAAGTATAAGTTATAAACTGGGGGAAATATTTGAAAACCGTATATCTGACAAAAGATGAGTATCTATGAAGAACTCTAAAAACTCTATGACAAAATAAAAATGAACATTTCAATGAGAAAGGGGACAAAATCATGAAAGATGGCCAATAAGCTTATGAAAATATTCAAGAATATTAGACTTCAGGGGAAAGCAAATCAAAACCATACATCTGTCAAGATGACTGAAATAGAAAATAGTGGTAACACCAAATTCTGGTGGTAATGTTGAAGAACTAAGTCATTTCCATTGCTGTTGGCAATACAAAATGGTACAGATATTCAGGGAAACAGTTGGCATTTTTTTAAAACTAAGCATGGAACTACTGTAGAATCTAGCAATAGCATTCCTGGGCATTTATCCCAGAGAAATGAAAATTTATGTTCACAGAAAACCAGTACATAAATGTTCATACAATTTTATTTATAATAACCTTAAACTGGAAATAAACCAGATGTTCTTAAATGGGTGAATAGTTTAACAAATTGTGGTATACCCGTACCATGGTATCCTGCTCAACAATTAAAAAAAAAACAACTACTAATATATGAAATATCTTGGGTAACTCTCTAGGAAATGTAATCAATAAAAAAATCCATTCTCAAAATGTTAACACTCTATATGATTCCATTATGATACTTGCAATGACAAAAATATAGAACTAGAGAAAAAATTAGTGCTTATCAGGGACCAATGGGAGTGGGAAGAGAAATGTGTGTGTGTGAGATTATTAATGGGTGACATGAAAGATCTTTGTGAGGATGAAATATACTGTAGTGACACTACCAAGGCTAATATATTGGTTGCAATACTGTAATTTTGCCAGATCAAACCCTTAAGAGAAAACTAAGCAAAAGGTACACAGGTATCTGTGTTATTCCTATGTTATTATTCCTTACAAATGCATGTGAAATTATAATTATGCCCAAATGAAAATTTTGATTAAAAAATAGCAAGTTAGGATTTCCAGTTTCATCCCTGATATGTTAAGAGCTTGGAAGTCACAACTTCTACCACTGAATCAAGAAAAAGCTGAAAATTAATCACTTTTCATGGACCCATCAGTTCCCTGGACAGATATGCACATCAAGAGAGACACAGCCAAGATTTGCTCAACACAGCAAAAACTGTCAAAGCTAAAAACTATCAAAAACCATTAAGGAGCAGTTTTGATGAGTTACAGGCAAATAGGTTAATTGGTATAACAGAAGTTCCTTAGTTTGACCTAATCTTTGGTGTGCCACTACAATTTCATGGACTTCATCTCTAAGAATAATACAGGTAGACTCTCAAGACTGTATTATCTTGAGAACTTTTCTATAATCTGAATCTCATTTATAAGAAAGGTTTTATTCCAACATTGAAATAAAAGAAATTAAAATACATTTTTTTCTGAGAAGACTTACTTATATTGAAGGTCAGCAAATAAGATGACTTTCAATAAACAGATGATTACAGTTAGTCATGAAACAGATTTTTGTATGCACATTAACAGATTACCAAGCCCCTTCCAAGGACCTGGGCCATCAGAGCTCCTTTTCCAGCAAGGAGTAAGGTGGTTGGGGAACCCTGGGTAGGCCCCCTGCACCAGAGAGCCTGGGAGGGGGTTCCAGGTTGGGCCTTACTCCCACCCCCCAATGGATGGTTGTACAGGGCAGCCATCTGCCAGCCAGGAAGGCTAAGGCATGGTCAGGCCAAGCACCCACCCCAAGGGGACTTGAGACTGCGCTTGCCGGGTCATCCAGGCCCCACCGTCACGAAGGGAGGTACCCGCACGAGGGTGGGGAGGGGGAGAATGCCCCTTCCATTTCACTCTAGCTCCAGTTAATCTTCAAGAGGAGGAAGAACATTAATAATACAAACACCATCATAGAATGGGTGAGGGACCAGGTAAATGTCCAGCCCGCACATCTGAGCTGGACACAAGAGATGGAATATTGAGAGAACCAGTACATGAGAGGCTGGAGAAACAATTATGGAGATATGATGTCGCGAATCCACACACCTCTGATCTCACTGGGTCTGGAGGAGCCAAAATCTCATTTACGAGATGTCCTCTAAGAGAACAAGGTGCCCCTCCCCATTCCATGGGAGGAGGCCACAGAGTTGGGATATTGGCCCCACAGCAAAGAAGCAAACTAAGGGAGAGGAGATGATCTACAACGGCCATTCACAGACACCTGTACCCTGTACCCACAGAGATACTTCTTCAGACACTGGCTGGGGGTGAGGCCCCCTAAACCAGATGCCAGAGCTATAAGGTCAAGCAGCAAAACAACATGTAGAAGGGATTGGAGAAGACAGCCAGCGATGAGAAAACATGGACAGACCACAAATAAATATAGACTGGCTGCCCAACACAAGGTTAACACTGAAAATGTACCAGCATGGTTCACCAGGTCCCTAGAACACAGTCCCTCACCCAGTGAAAGGACACTGCCACAGGAAAGAGACTTAATAGACTTAACGCAGATTAACAAACAACAAAGAGAGGGGTTTGAGTGAACAGAGAGGGCCTCAGAGGGAGGGAGCGATATCCCATAGCCATTTACTGAGGCTGTGATTTAAAGAATAAGAATAAATAAATTTAAAAAAAAAAACAGATTACCTATATAATCTCTTAACTTCTATGTTGAATCCGATCCTGAACTCAGGCATTACAGATAGTAAGAAACTTGCCTCAAGAAACACAGATTTCCTTGACTTAAAATCTGAATTTCTACAACCCTGTTCAGTGTTTAAATGATGCATATCCCTCTTCCCTGAAAGGCTACAACCTTGAAAGAATTTCAACCCTGGAGTTCTGTGGGCATTTTTATTCTGTTTTGCTTTTGACATTTTGGTCAAATCTATGCGGCAACGCCAATGGACAGGGGGGGGGGGCCGGGCAACTCTGGGGAGCGGTGGGGTGGGAGGGGGATGGTCCCACTCTGGTTTACTCCAACGTCAATCAGACATGTGCTAGGAATGAAAAATCCAGTTTATCCAGCTGCAGATATAATGCAGAGGAAAGAAAAGGCCCTGGATGCACTCACCATTCACCACCCGAGTGGGACAAGCAGCATGTCACGAACCACTGAGATAGGAAGGTGAAACCAACGACTGAGGTGACCTGTCACAGGTTTCTACCTGCATAGTCTCTGGCACTGGGAAATCAAACCTGGGCCCACAGTTATGTGCAACGTGAAAGAGGCTCCCTCCTTTACCAATCAACAGGGGAAGAAAGCCACAATGATTGGCTGTGGCGCCATGGCAGAACTGCTAACAAGGTAGAGAAGAGGAGCTAGACCAACCACCTGGGGGAGTCTGCCTCAGCAGGGAATGTCTCCACCAACAGCGGCTGGGAGCTGGATTCCTAAACCCAGATATCAGAACTGTATGGCACAGAACCAGCCACAGGTGACAGAAACCAGAAAGGATCCTGGACAAGTGCACCACATCTGCCCTACAACAAGCTCCTGACGTGCTCGGCCTGAATATCTGCCTCAGCTACTCCAGGATATTCAAGAAGCCTCATCTGTTGCTGTGCAGGAGTGCAAGTCCTTACCAGGAAAACAGAACATAGTTCCAGAAAAAAAAAAAAAAAACACATAATACCGGTGGGCCAAACATAGACCAACAGCTTGCAGCAAGAGGAGTTTGAGTATCCAGAAGGGGGGAGGGGGAGAAGGGGGTGGGTTGGGGAACAAGGGGTCCAATACGGTCGTACAAACATGACCAATATTGTATGATAATTACAAAATAAAAAGTAAAAAAAACCACATCTATGAGGCAAGGTTAGCAGAATTGTTAGCAATGTCAGACCATCACATTGGTTTGGGCATTCAGTTCTCGGGTCTACCTTCTGGGTCATAGAAGGCTGTAGAGATGTTGTGTGGCTTCTAAAGAGGACTTTATTAACATAATGTGATTTTTTCTTTTACATGTTCTACTTTTTCCATGTCATTGGGACCCTCCAGATTCAATGCAGCAAGCCTGTGTATGCCTATCACATTTTTCACACCATGTAGTAGAATGGTTTTTAAACCCTCTCCTGTGTCAGAAATGTGCAGGGATCAACAGAGACGCTAAATTTATTAGCCATTTGCATGAGATATTGTTTGAACAGCCTCTCTAGTTTTTTCAGAAAAGGAAGTGACTCTTAATAACTCTTAGAATCCATCATGGCATCTTTTCTCAACTCTGCATGTTGTGACTCATGGTGCTTTCTTGAAATCAGCCACTGGGAGCTTTACACCATGGAAACTGGCAAACGCTATCAATCAGGATTTCTGCACCACCCCACTCCCACTCTCAAACCTCTCATGCCTCCAAAAGTGCAGTAGATACTTATCAGTATACCCTTGCCAAGGGATCACAGAGAGCATTATTGAGAAGAGATTTTTGAACTCTGCAAGATATGGCTTCCATATTTTAGCTGGACTGAACAATTTGAAAAGTCAGTCTGATCCTATCATGTACTTGCTTAATATTTTCCATTGCTCTGAAGACAGAGATCTTAATCTGACCATGATTTGGCCTGTCTTTCTACTGGATCTAGGGAGGAGTGCTGATAAGTCATTCCAAAAGCCCTAATCTTCTCTCCATTTCTTAAGTGCTCCAAACCCCCATCTGCAGTGGGGTCTTTGCCCACTTTATCTCCTAATGTATAGTTTCATTAGGTGCTGTTCCAATTTTAGCACTCAGCATCACACAGCCTCAGAACACTAATACAAACCCTACATATGTGAAAATATTCTTTCCTCTATTATTTGTTCCTCTTCTGAATTCAGCTCAAGTATCATCAAAGCAAAAAAGTCTTCCCTGACTTCCTTGCCTTTACCCAGTTCTCCCACTTAGATAAAGTTAACTCCATCATATGCTTTAAGACCATTTCTACCTCATAGTGCCATACTGCTGTATTCTTAATTATACATTCATTGCTATGATTATTTGATTAATGCCTGTCTCTCCCACTTCTCAGAATGGGAACAAAGACCATAGCTGATCAGCTTAGTTTTGCACCCCTGTTTAATACAGAGCTCAGCATCCAATGGTTACTCAAATAATTAATGCCTAAACCAAAGTATAAAAGATTGCCTCACTTGACAATATTTCCCCAGCTTGAATACGTTCCTATGAATTTAAGTTAGCAGTAAAATGGTGCCAAAATATAGTGCCAAGGTGGGGAACAGATAGAATCTATGGGTTCCCACCCATGTGCTAACAATTACAAAATCACTTAGGCTCAAGGTGCTACTAGAATGGGATTTTTTCAACAAAGAGGAAATTGAGGCAACAAAGTTTCTAAAGCCATAGGTGCAAGCTCTCTTACCCCAGATAGGATCCAGTGGCCCCAAACAAAAAGCTACTCATGAAAGACAGTGATTTACCTGTCAACAAGGGCTTGGAGTTAGTGCACCACAGGACCTCATTCATGCAGCTGGAGATCGGACAGCTGAGGTGATGGTGTAGCAGCCCATAATATCAATCTGAAAGTCAGGCTGGATAGCACCAAATGCTGGACTGGACAGCAACAGAGCTAACAACACTGGGAGGTGGTGCTAAACAATCGGAAGTTGAGAGCTCTCAAACCTAACTGGACACAGAGAGCTGTTGCCTGTCAGTGGTGCTGGTTAGCAATCATCAACAGTGCTGGTTACCTTTGGTGACAAGGAGGCAATGTCAAAGACACCGTGTAACAGTTCTCTGTGTGTTGTTGGCCTATAGCTACAACAAACAGCTTTTTGTGAGTTATTGGCATAAGCTAACTGTGGAACATGGAACCAGGTAGAGAGCTGGAGCTTCAGATAAGGGGAACACCTCCAATCTCTCTAGCCCCCTCTGGCACACTAGAAGGTGGGCAACAGCATATCTCTCACCTGTAACCCGGCTTCCTAACCTATTTGGAATGTCTCAAAAGACATATGACCTATTAGTGATGGCTGTTGCCCCCAAAAGTAAATTCTGTCGTTATCGCGCATCCCCTGTTGCATGTCACATACGCTTCGCTATTTCCTCATTACATCATTGTAACATTTCCTTGGTGGGGTATGTGAGGGCATCACAACTTCATTAAAGTTGGACCTGGACATGCTTCCCAGGATCCCCGTTCTGTGGGCTAGCCTCACAGATCGCTATCAACCTCTTCCATCTCAATTTCTTCTTCATTCCACATGCGACTCCTTAGAGCTATCAGCAACCAGATCTTTTTGAGACACCAAGCCAGGCCAGTGTCAGAGGCAGGGCCAGAGGAAGGCGTAGCAGCTGGGTTTCTGAGGTCTAGAGTTCTGCATATCTGATACATTCCACAGAGATTGTTTGTCGGGAGCTTCTTCTTTGGAAGTTGTCTGCAGAATCCTTCTTTCTTTAGGCAGGAAGGAGAGTGAATCAAGCTGGTTCATGCTCTGCCTTGTATCCTCTTCAAGGCCCAACAAGCCTGATTGGAACATTTTCAATTCTAAGCACCTGATTGGTACCAGTTAGCAGCAATCAGTTCACTTCCATTTTTCAATTCTAAATAATGAACTCACGGCTACCATGAATGAAACTGAGCTGGAATCTGATTGGCCCTTTTACAATCCAGGCATCAAATACAAAAAAGAGTACAAGGAACTATAAAGCCCAATGCCTGCACAGAATCAACCTGTCCTGAGATCTAGGCACATTCATGGGCCAATGGACTCTGAGAGCTGGCCGCAATGGGGCTGGAAGTACACTGTACCTGGTGCACTTTCAACCATTTGGGATATAACACTGCAAGGGGATGGTGGGTAGGGAGAGACTGCCTCTACACTGGGACACAGGCCCAGCTACTGCAGGGTGGGTTCTGCTAGGAGCTGGTCTTGTTGGTTCTGAACTTTATGGGCCTCTCCCCCTGGGGCTCCAGAGAGCCATAGTGCTGAAGTTGCCCCTGTAGGACCCAAAGCTCCTCCAAGTGGCCCCACGCCAGGAGCCACAGGCTTGAGGAGCTTGCTGCGGGGGCTCCACCATGGGAGCTGGCTCTGGCACAGTGGTCCTGCATGCCCTGAGGTGGTGTGACATGGCAACCTCTGCCACTTACTGGCACTTCAGGCAGCCTGAGCCCCAGGAGGGGTTGTTTACACTGAAGGCAGTGGGCAATGGAACACCTGCCTTCTGTTGCTTGCAAAGTGGCCTGCACAAGCTGGGGCAGAGATCCAGGAAACTGGCACTGCCACTGGACCTTCAGGTGCCTCTGCTCAAACAGCAGCCTTGGTGAAGTCCCTTAAGGCCCTGGGCTCCATGGGCATCCCGCTACAATTTGAAGCCAGGATGGCTTAGAAATGGGGGAGAGGAGGATGGGAAAGATGGCACAGGCCAGGTAGGAAAACCCAGCACCATAACTTTAAAAAATGTTCTAAAGACATGCAAGTCTGTGTCAAGACCACGTGCCAGCCTGCAGCGAGGCTGAGGTGCAGTGGCAACGACCCCAGCCGGTCAAGGTGTCAATTCGCCAGCTTTCGATCTGGACACGCAAACATATGCTTTCGTTTATGGTAAGGCTACCCTCCTATTTGAGGCTTATTTTGTAATGTCTGATCCACCACAATATAATTGAAGGAGAAAAGCAGCTCATTTCAGAACCACAAGCCAACACCAAGGCACATCATCCTTTAGACAGAGAAGCATGTGAGCAAGAGTTCCCGCTGCCAGGGGGAGCCTGGGGCTGCAGGTCCCACTCCCTGGAGGTCCAGGCAAAGGCTCTGGAAAATGTAATTCCAAGCACACTTTCATTTTATGGACAACAATAATTAATTAGTGTTAAAATGGAAGCAGCACGCACTGTTTGCTTGAGGTTTGTTTCTTCATTCATTTTCCATGTACCCCAATTAGACAACACGTGGGTGGGAAGTACTAGGCTTTAAGGAATTAGTTTGCTTATATTTTTTAAAAGATCATTTTGCATACTGCAAGGAAAAGCAATCTCCACCCCCAATCTTCCTTCCCCCCTTAAAACCCCCACCCTCGCAGAAACAATCACCTCATACATTCCTGCCACTGTCTGCTGGAATCACAAGAGATTATGCCAACTGGCGGCCATGGGTGTGCATTTTTAACTCACTGGGGAGTGAGGCAAGGAAAACATTTTTATAAGGTCCTTTAGAAACGATTTGCAAAGGAAACAATTAAAACAATGTGTGGCCATTTTCTTGATGTTGAAGAAATGCTAGAACCAATGTCCAAGTCCATCGGGCCAATTTTCTCTTACAAGATTTATGAAAAGCTCGTCGCCAAGCATACAGAAATCCAAATAGTAACAGGTTTCACTCTACTAGAAGCTTAATTTAATAAGAATAATGCCTGAAATACCCAGACAGTTTTATAGTTTTCCTGTCCTAGATTCCCACTCTCTTCTTGGGGATCTCAGGCCATGAATCTGTTTCTGTACATCAGCAGCAGAAGCTGCCTGCTGACCATTTGTCAGGATGGCCCTGGCCAGACTTTCATCTCCTGCATGAGGGGGGATTCCACCTCTCAGCAAGCACACCCCCACCCTACCACCACCACCGCTCCGGGTGCGTGCACACTCGGCTTCTGCTCTGAATCCCCCTCTTCTTGTTGGGTAGATCTGAAGTTCTCAAATAATCCCTTGTCTACACCTACTGACAGACCTCAGCTCACTTTCAAAGCCTTATGGTAATGCTGTGGGAATTTTTTTTTCTCCTTTCTCTTTGGGATACAGAATCTAAACAGAGCAGAGAACCTTAGGAAAACCTCAGAGTGGGAGGTCTAGATGGACGCTGATATTCTGATGCAGTGTTCTGAAGTTTCCTTTTTCCTTTTTTTTTTTTTTTTAATTTCAGGAATTAACTTTTGACTCACAAATGAGTGTCAGAAGGATCCTCACCCCTAAGGGATCCTGGGGGCAGAGAATGTTTACATTTTGCACTTTCTTTTCACTCTGCAGGGATTCCTATCTGGACTGTATCTACCTGGGAACTAACACACCTGTGATCGATTTGCTGTTCCTCCCTCCAGTTCCGGTACCAGCCAGCGACCTCCAGTCAGCCACAGCATCACCCCCGTTGAGAACAAATACAGATTCAGCAGCCTTTCAACATGGAGTCCCAAGAAGTAACCCTGACCTGTTAAGTGAGCTCAGCATGGAAAACAACCTGCCACTCCCTGATCTCCACAAAACAAACACTTCTCTAAAACAACTGGTGTGGTGTGTCGGGGCTAGCATTTTGTGTGACCCCATATTTTAGGTATAAGCAGTCATCTTTACTCTCATTGCAAGTGCTCTTGGTTTGTCAAATTATAGAATTTCTGGGTGTGCAGACTTAAATCCCAGCATCTGCAGACATTTCACTATGGCCGTGACCTAAAGTCTATTTTCCATCCCAATTTATCCACGTCCTCTTTCCTTCTGATAATCACCAGTTTGATCATGAGGCCTAAAAACTTGTTTTGTTCAAAAAAATAAACAACCATTAACTTCTGGTGCACCACTAATATACCCAGAAGTTCATTGGCCTCGATGAGCGTGCATGCTGCTTATCCTGCATGCACGTACCTGCATACCTGAAGCGTACCTGCCTCTTCCTTATGAGCCTGAGTCCCTGGGATTCCAGGCCTAGGACTGCATCACCAGCTCCCAGCCATGGATGGAAACTGCTGATGCTGAACCCAGAGATTTGGATGACATGAGCTGAAATGATCTACCCAACCACAGTGCTTGTTGCTGGAAGGGGGAGTGGAACACGTTTGCAGTCCAGGAAACATGAATGCCACCCCCCCTCCCCAGACCAGGGAGGACAAAGCGCCAGAGTAGGGGTACACCTTCCAGGCACTTTCATTGCCAGTCGAACCAAGAATCAGTGTCTCCCGGTGCAACTGCTAATTCAGAGTTTATCCAAACCAGGGGAATGCTTTGGTCAGCAAAACTGCAAGGGGAAAATCTCCTGGGAACAAGCTGTCTCACAAGATTTCCGTTACCTGCTGCTTCCAGTCAGACTGAAAATACCTCCGGGGCGGCCTTTCCAGTGGTGGTTTTGGCACTTGTCCCCCAGATGGGCTGCAGCACACAGAAATCCGACGTCCTAGGCGGGGAGTTGATTCAGTGTTTTCAAACCTCAAAAAAGAAAAAAAGGAAAAATCAGTTCAGGTAGAGTTCAAGTTTTGGGGTCAAGCTTCAGGGACCCCTGGGACTCTTTTGTAGTGAGGCCATTAACTTAACTCCTTGAAATCATACCCCGGAGAGCTTATCAATACCAACAGTCTAAGTTCACAGCGCTGGCCCCAGCTTTGTTCCATGGGGTCCGTTTGTCAGAGTCAGTCCAGCATTACACTGTACTCTGTCTGCTGAAGGGGGACACGGGCCAAGTCACATAAGCCTCTGCGTTCACCCAGGGTCGGTGCCTTCTTTATTTTCCACACTTCCTTCTACTTTCCTCTTGAAATCAGAACTTCAAATGGCTGACCCCTGCACAGAACTATTTTTCCTGCAGAGATAGTATCATTTCAAGCTGCTTTTTCACATGAAAAACCTTTAAAGGTCCTTGATGACACCACCATCACCCTCCCAAGATGCTGACAGATGAGGCTGGAGAAAACAATCCAGTGTGTGTTTGAAAACCAAGAAAACCCAAGACTTCTACCTACTTCTAAGTCCTTTCCAGATGTTATCCAGCTTGGTGGTTGACTTTAGGGATGGATTGCTATTTTTTTCTGAAAAGGAAATCAGGCTTCATTTTCACTTGCATTCAGGAATAATTCATGACATGGCAGCAGGGGACATTTTAACCCATTTTAACTGCCCTGTCACTGCAGGGGTCTCCCTTTGGTTCCCCACCCCTGGCCTCTTTGGGGGTGGGGGGGAGGGACTGTCTGATTTTTGTCCTCTGAGAAGGAGCTAAGGGTTTTGATTATTCCTGAAAAAGAAGGCTAATGACTTGACTGCCTAAAATGATGACCAGCGAAAACAACAGGAAGGTCAGGAGAAGTGACCAGAAGCTTCACCTGACAGGGTGACTGTGAGCAGCCAGAGCTGAGAGAGAAAGAGATGCCCCCTTATGTCATGGGGAGTGAGCAGAGATCCCCTCAGGCTTCCTCAAACCCTGCTACATTGCTTCCTCGGTGGTTCAGCAGATGCTTAGTCAATGTGGGTTGTGAGAACTACAGAAGGAGTTTCATTCCTTTGCCTCTGTCAAACTGAAACTTGTGTCAGGAAAACATGGAAATAACCATGGTACAGGGGTTGTTCGGTCAGTGTAAGAAAATGATTCTTCACCTTTTGCTTGCGCAGAACTAACTTAACCAGCCTGGAAAGCAGATAGGAGCTCTGGAGCAATGTGAGATTACAAAGAGAGAGAGAGAGAAGGAGAAGGTGACTTGAAGAGAGAGAAAGAGAGAAGGAGGAAGCTGACTTGAAGCTGACTTGAAGCTGGTTCAAATCAACATCTAAGAATATGTTGTTATAAATAACCATATTGTATTGCTTATGGGATAATGAGCCAAAAAAAATCAGCTACCTCTACAGTAGGTATTTTGAACAATAGTTTATTGAATCCTCGTATGTGGAATCTACAGAGTTGGAAGGTTGATTATACAGAGAGAATATTCGCCAAACACTTGCAGATAAGCAGGTGTATGTGTGCCTATAGACCATAAAATGTGCTTCTAGCAAGAAGGGGTAAGAAATACACAGCAGAGTGATTTTAACTTGACCAGGCATTGCATTATAACACTGTATTTATTTCTGATGTTAATTTTTCAGAATCAACCCGAGTCTATAGTACTGCTAAATGTCCAGTTCTCTCCTTCACCACACCATAGCCCCCTTTGTCCTAATTTGTTCATGCCCCTCCCACTCCCCTGCTGGTAACCACTAATCCCTCTTATAGGGCAAAAGTTTGTTTTTGTTTTATTAAGCTTATTCTTTGTTTCAAAAATCACAGGGTGCTTGTCTTTCTTTTTCTGGCTCATTTCAATAAACACAGTACATTCTTGGTTCCTCTATGCTGTTGCAAAGGGCAAGATGTCATCTTTTTTAAAATAGCTGAATAATATTTCATTGCATAGATGTACCATGACTTTTTTAATCCTTTCATCAGTTGATGGGTACTTAGGTTGTTTCCAGCTTTTGGTTGTTGTGAGTAATGCTGCATTAATCAGGGGGTGCTTTATTTCTACTTTGTGCTCTATAGTGGTGTACATGGTGTTTTTGTAAATGATGCTTAATAAAAACAAAATAGTGGTTTTATATATTTAGGGTAAATCCCCAGAGGTGGAATAACTGGATTATACGAAATATCCATTTTTAATTTTTTGAGTAATCTCCACACTACTTTCCATGATATCTGCACCAACTTATTCTACTAATATCAGTGTATTCCCACAGAATGACTTTTAAATGTTCTATTTGATTCAACTCACTAGCTTCCTCTCTTTCATCCAACCACAGTAGAGCTTTACCTTCTACGTTAGATATATTTAGTAGGTGTGTCTATAATATTAGCCTTCATCTTGGAAAGAAAAGCCAGAGACTGGGTGGGTGGAGAGAAGGAAATTAGAACTTTAGAAATAGTGGCTAGCTTGCCACATATGGTTACCACACCAGATCACAAGAAAAAGAGAACCAAGTATGTTGTGCCATTCCATGACAGGGAGATGGAACAGAGTCTCCCAGGAGTGTGGAGAAGACCCACAGTGATAGACTGAGAAAATGAAGCCCAAGCACTACTAAGATGTTGTTGATACGATTTCCCAGACGACCAGTTCTCAAATCATAAATATCCTCACACACGTGGAAACCTGTGGGGCTTAAAAAGAGGGTATTTTCTTTTTACAGAGCACAAAGCAGAAAGTAGAAATGGAAGAACAGTCCTCAAGCTCCACACCAAGTTCATGCTCTGCTCAATCATTTTCTCAGGTGCTTCTGTCTGACTGTGGGAACCCCCTGACTGTGGGGTGCTTCTGGCTGACTGTGGGAACTCCCTGGGTCAGTTAGGAGATATCATGCAACCTGGAGGAAAAATCCAACAGAAGGAAAACAGATGGGCACAAAACAGATGGCAAATATTTTCAGTTTCATAGTCTGTCATAACCACTTGACTGTCTTCTGAGAAAGCAGCCATGGACAATATGGAAACATGGTGTCTCTGTGTGTGTTCCAATAAAACTTTATAGATAAAGACAGCTGTGGGCTGGATTTGGCCCACCCACCATAGTGTGTACATCCTTGTTGCAGATAATTCAACTTCCCTAGTTCATTTGATTTGTGATTCTAATAAAGAAGAGTAACACCGATGACAAATTGTGGTTCCCAAGGGTGCCCAAGTAGCCCTTCGATGTAGGAATAGCCCCATATTTAGAGCGCTCTAGCAGGTGTGCCAATTTGATTCCACATCCCGCAGAGACTCTGACTCATGGCTTCCTCCCCCAGCCTGATGACATGAATGATGTTTTCAAGACTTGACCTCTGAAACCAGGGCCAAAGTTTAAATGATGGCCACTTGAGGCCTTGCTACCTGATACAGCAACCCCAAGGGGAATTTTAATTTTAAGGCTAGGTCTCAGAAGTTCCCTCCCCCATTAGATACAAGAATTCCTTGTACCTCCCCCATACAATATCCTATTCAGTTAGGCCAGAACTCTGTTAACTATGCAGGATGAGCTTATCTAGGTTGGACCAGGGACTCACCAGGAAGGGAAGCAACAGGAGGCCACCCTCTGGCCACCCCAATTCTACCCACATTGAACCCATGCAGAAACTACGATGGCATCAGTCAGTCATTCTTTGTGCTCATTTAGCCCAACAGGTGAAACTGATTTCTGGCAGGCGTTCAGGGCCGGGGCAGCGGGAGCAGAAAGGGCTTTGTGGGATGAAGACTGGGATTCTTCTGGGTTGACATTTGTGAGAAATTCAATTTCAGTCGCACCCTTTTCACCTCGGAGGCAAGCCCGAGGCCACCTGAATCAAAACCAGATGGGCTCTCAGGCCCAAACACAGCAAACAGCAGCCCCAGCAGTGCGGGACCACCCGAGCACCGGGAGAAGGGCCGCCGGGGGCCTGGGTTGCTCTTGAGAAGTCCACGTGATGCCTGTTAATGCGCCCAGATCTGCAGTGGAGCCCCCGGTGTGCCCCCCCCGCCCCTGCCCCCATGCCCCAGAACAGGGCATCCTCGCAAAGCCGTTATTTGAGCTGTTTCGGCCTCCGGAGCTCGGGCCCTTCTTGCTCCAGGGCCTCGCCATCCGGCAGCCGGCCGTTTGTTTTGGCAAGGCGCAGGTGCCCTCCCGGCTCGGAGATCTGAGCGCTGTCGGGAGTGTCAGCGGTGACCTGGACACTTGGGTGGCCGCCTTCACGCTCCCGCTTCCCCTGCCAGCCGATCCATCTACCACCCACGCGCTGGTAGGTTCCAGCGGCCTTGATGCTGGGAGGGGGCGCTGACCTCCCCGCCCCCTGCTGCCGGCCCTTGGAAGAGCCGGGTGGCTTGGGAAGCTGTTTCATCCGCAGCGAGGGAGGCGAATACTGAGGCATGTGGCGGGGGAAACTTGAGCTTCCAGCCCATCACCAGGAGGGCCCTGTCAACACACAGGGACTTGGATGTCCGGAGTTTCTGCTAAGTCCCCTTTGGAGAGAAAAGGGATTTCTCGCGGAGTGACTGGTGTGAGGACCCCAATCCCAGGGGCTTCCCCAGAAAGGACCTTTTTCCTGAACCCCTGCTGTTAGGTCCCCGTGGAGGCCAGGGAGGCCTGGGGGGCCCAGCCAGACTCCCGGGTGGTCCGGGGGGCCAGGAAGACAGTTCTGCAGCTCATGACCAGGCTCCCCCTGTGTGCCTCAGGCTGGTAGCAGGCGCTGCCCAGGCTCGGGCCTTAACCTAGGATCCGGAAGTCAGCAGGGATTCCTGTTGCCGGGCTTGATGCTCAAGGAGGTGTGGGTGCAGGTGCTGAGCCTCTCCCGGCCCAGACAACCAGTATGGGTCCGTAGTCCCTTCCCCCGGGACGGTTCTTGACCAGGATGCAGGCAAACCCTGGGGTCTCTCTGTCCTATCCACCAGTTGGCTAGAGATGAGTAAGGGCAACAGATAGAAGGGGGGGTGGTTGGGGAAGTGGGAGAGTGAAGGGTGGGGAGGGTGTCTACCATGTAACAGCCTGAAGCTTGTCTGGCAGCAGCCCTACCCCCTTCCCTCTCTCCCAGAGATGCAGCCTGCTCACACCAGCTGGCCTGGGCCTGAAAGGCTAAGCCGCCCCCATCCCCACCCCCACAAACCAGAGTCTGGCATGGGTCAGGCCTCCACCCCCTGGAACCACTTGGGAGACCCTTAGACAGCATGGGTGTGGGGGTGCTAAAGATGGCAGGCGCCAAGGACCCAGGACAGAACTGGGCTGGGGGTGAGGAAAAGGTTGATTTGCCGCTAATCTCAGAACTTACTCAGAAAATCTGACTGGAGAATCAGAAATGAGAGAGAGAGAAAGAGAGAGAGAGAGAATGTGAGAGCTTGTGTGTGTCTCCCAAACTGTAAATAATCCATGTAATATATATATTTTGTTTTATTTCTTTTTTTCTGCTTTAGGACTATGTCGGAGGCCATGGGTGAGAGGACAGAGAAAAGCAGGTGGTAGAAATTTACGACGGTCCAAGACGGAGAACTCAATCATAGACTGGAGCTTAGCAACCACGAACTAAGACAGTTTATTAGTTTCTAAACCCATTATATACCCTGGTAAAGGAATGGTTGTAATTTGGTAATAATTAAGCAAAAAGGAAGGTAAACCAAGATCCTGTAGTATGTAGCATGTGGGGGGAGGGGAGTTCATTATCTTATCAGAAAGTTCTCTGTGTGGCGGGTAAACACCTTTATCTTTCAGGAAAATGTCTCTTGGGTGGGTTAATCATAGAAGGATAGGGGACTGCCATTTGCAGATAAGGAACCTGCTGGAACCATCTCCAGTGTTTTGGAATGATGTTGGAATGAGTAAGAGTGTGCCCTTATTCATTGTCTATCTCTTATTTGTTTATGGCATCCCACAGGGCTACTTATTTCTCTTTCTTGACTAGAATTAGTGCGAATCTTTTTTTTTTTTTGCTTTTTTCGTGTGTTTGTGTGTGTGTGTGTGTGTGTGTGTGTGTGTGTGTGGTTTAGCAGCTATTACAAGGAAAGAATGCGAATCTTTCTTGACTAGAATTAGTGTGAAGGTCCTAGTTTCTGAGAGGGAGGCTTTAGTAAATCTGGTCATTGCCCCCCTCACCTACAGAGGGCACTAGTGAGCCTGTCCTCAGCCGCAGGAGAAAAGGCTCACTCAGATGTTTTCTACTTCTGAAAAGAAAGAAAAAGGGTGGAAGAGAGGAATGAGTAAGATGCCCTTTGAGAAGTGTTCACTAAGATCTCTCTGACCAGCCCTAGACTTCACGGAAGGTCAGCTGCCAATAACTGATCAACCCTGCTCCCTGTCTGAAGTCCCCACCTGCCAGAAAGTCTCTGAGAAATCTAACTGGTAATCTGCTCCCAACTCAGCAGGACTGGGGGCTGGGAGGATTGGGTCTGTCCCCTGAGCTGGCAGCCCTCCCGAGGGAGGCCCATCTGGCCCTGGCTTGATGGCTATGAAGCCAAGTTTGACAACTTTTGCAATGTCTCTATCAGGTGTTGTTTAGAGAAGTAACATCTGCCAGAAAGAGTTGTTACACTGAGTGTCCAAGTTGCCAGACGCTGCCCCGTGTGGGTGAGCCCCAGGCAGAACTGGTGACGTGTGGACCTCATCTGTGTTTCCCTCACCCTTCACCAAACCTTTATATGGTGCCTTAGGTTTGCTCTGTATTCCACGTTGTATCTACTTTCTCGAGGTTCATAGTTTTGAGTGATGTTTCTAAGTAAGATACAGGAGGAATTTAACCAGTTTCCTCTAAACCATCTACATCTTTCATAACAGTTTGTAAAATATGTTTACTTAAACTGGCTCAACCACTGTGGAAAGCTGTGTGGAGGACCCGCAAACTACTGAAAATGGAACTACCATTCACTCCAGCAATTCTACTTCTGGGAATCTACCCAAAGGACACCAAAACACTCATTGAAAAGGACACCTGCATTCTTATGTTTATTGCAGCACTCTTTACAATAGCCAGGATATGGAAACAACCCAAATGCCCCAAAACAGAATTATCCCAGAATTTGGATCAGAAAGTTGTGATATATTTACACAATGGAATATTATCAGCAATCAAAAAAGACAAACTTATGTCATTTGCAGCAACATGGATGGAGCTAGAAAGAATCTTGCCTTAGCGGAAATAAGCCAAAAAGAAAAAGGGAAATACTGGATGGTGTCAGTTTTATGTGGGACATAGGGGAAACAAATAACAGGACAAGAAAAAGTTAAAGCTGATAAAAGAACTAAAGCATGCAGCAAGGGACAAAGGGGGGAAGGTGAAATTGGGGGAGGATGAGCACAAGAGATTAAGATGACGGTTCATAGGTGACAGTGGTGGGAGAACCTCGGGGTAGGGGTATACAACGATGTAAAAAATATGTATGTGCAATCAATTAAAATAATAAAAAATTAAAAATGTATTTGTTTAGTTGCTGCAGATAATGAAATCAGGTTCAGGAAAATGCAATCTTTCCATGATGTTTATACAGGTTCCTTTCTGGTGGCGTTTGGGCCCTGTATTTGTACTTTATATTTTTACTGTCTTTTACTTGAAAGTCAGTGTCCCCTTTTTTTTTTCTGTATAGGCTTATATCACAGTTTTTAAAATCAATGCATAGTACCATTTATTTTCCAATACTGGTTTGATCTTTGAAATGTCATTGATAAAAGGAAAGTTTTCATTTTGATATTATCCCAGAATTTGTACATGCAGCGTATAGTAAAGAAATTCTAGAGAGTCTGTAATTTTCGCTTTTAAATCTTCTTTGACTATTGCAGTACCCTTTTCAGTGAAACTAATATTGTGTCTGAGTGTCAGTCACTTTGAGTCCTTTTTGTAAATAAGGTGTGTGTCTGTGTATGATTTTCAGACTATTTCTTTCTCTGCCTAATACCTCTACAAAGTCATTTAGAGAGGAGAGAGTCATCTTTGTCTTCTGCCAGATAAAACTGCAACCAAGTTTTATTAATCACTTACCAAATTTACAAAGATCTTAGAGAAGACTGTAGCAGTGAGGAGAAAAAGGGAGGCAGGTGCAGTGAACCAGGCAGGCCTGAACAATTTATCTAACTTTAAACTTCCTTATTTTTATCAGTGAAACTGAAATAATAGTAATCATATTGTTATAGCTATCAAAAGAGATTATGGTTAGCAAATATTTTGTCAACTGAAAATTATCATCTACTTGTACATATAATTATATGTTGTTATATTTGTACACCCATGTGTCTATCTTATTGTGACTATACATAGGTAATGCAGTGAAATTGGGACTTAAGTGATTCTACTTCAGAAAAGACAAATATATTTTCTACATTTGGTAAATGTGAACTTTGCTCTACTCCCCTTCACACAACATAACTGATTGTTAAAATAATTTTGTAACAATATTCTCATTTACATTAGAACTATTTATTAAAAAAAACTAAATAGCTGGGTGTGGTGGCGTGCACCTGTAATCCCAGCTACCTGTGAAGCTGAGGATGGGGATTGCTTGAGTCTGTGGTGCCCTGGACAATGAGAGCCTG
Organism: Uropsilus gracilis; assembly: GCA_004024945.1. Taxonomy (NCBI): domain Eukaryota; kingdom Metazoa; phylum Chordata; class Mammalia; order Eulipotyphla; family Talpidae; genus Uropsilus; species Uropsilus gracilis. The sequence continues at coordinate 29,907 of PVHY01008222.1, forward strand.
TGGTTCCACGGGCAAAAATAGCGAGATCTAGTCTCAAAAACAAGCAAACAAACAAACAAACAAACAAACAAAAAACTCTAACACTTTGAACAAAAGGTCATTGTGAGGAAAAACCCACATTATGAACTTGAACAGACTCATATTAATGCCAGTCTTTCAGAGATACATGTGGTGAGGTTGCAAATGTGTAGTTATTGATGTGATATTTTCAAGAAATATTTATTAAAATTGGAGAGATACTTCACGTAACAATGGGAGGTGAAAACAGTAATATATAAAACCAGAAATGCAGTGATACTGACTTTATAGCTGTCTAAGAGCATAGAAAAGAAGATTAAAAGAAGATATAGCCAATATATCACCATGGTTAGCTCTCAGTGATAGACATTTGGAAATTCAGTTTCCTCTTAGGTTTTGCCCTCATTTATACATTTTCTGCATTCAGCATAAGGAAGTGAAAGTGAAGTTTGATAAGTTTAATAAGAAAGTGAAGTTTAATTTTATCAAGAAGATCTTATCCATGGATAGGAGTTCTGTCTATACTCAGCAATACATCTGTGTAGAATAAGAACTTGTTTTTCAACTCTATTCATCTTTGTATAGCTTCCCAGTTCCCAGGTATAACTTCTACTGGACTGGGTATTGCAGTTGGATCAAGCCCAGCAGCATGGTGTCTTGCCATGTGGGTGGGATTCAATTTCACAAAGAGGGCAAGGAAAGGGATTTGAAAAGATGACTCCATTTGATCACTGGTTAAGCAACCACCTATTGACCTGTGACACATCTTTAGGCACTTTAGTTTTAGGAAGTCAGTAGGATAGGTCTGGAAGAAAAGAATGAAGGTATTATCTTGAGACTTCCTTCTTCTTGAAAGGTGTGTCCTTCTAAATATTTCTCAAATGTGTCAGTTCTTTAGACAGATTAACAGAAAATCTCTGAAGTATGACTGAGTTTCCTGTGATGGATGACAGGCTAAAGTATACATATATGTGATGGAATACTACTTAGTCATGAAAAAGAAACCTCGTCATTTGCAACAATATGGATGGAGTTTGAAGAGATGATGCTGAATAAATCAAGAAAAACAATATCATATGAGCTCACTCATTTGTGAATATAAAGGAAAAACGTGAACAAACAAAACAAAAATTCTGACAAGAAAATGGTGGTTACCAAGGGAAGAAGGGAGAAAATGGGTAGAGGGTGCCTGCTGGTGGGTGGTAAATGGTGACTAGATGTTTGGTGGTGGATGTGCTAAGATATATGCAGTTGGTGAAGAAAGTCTATTCTTGACACCTATACAGTGCTGTAAACTAATGATATTCCATAAAAGGAAAAAGAAAAATAAATCAAGTGAAAGATTGCCTATCTATATGTTAAATTAAGTTTCTTCATATAAAATATATTTAATGATTTGTTCTTTGTCAAATGCTATGCATACAATTTGGCATATGGAAAATAAGTGTGCTGAAAAATTCCTGTCATCAAGCCAGCAAAGATGTTTCCAGACAGCGTGGAAGCCATTTGACTTTCCCAATCCATCCCCGTTCTTTGTGTAGCTAGACTGAGCAAGCATTATTTGGCACCTTCATTTGTTCCTTCAACTTTGCTATAGTGAGTTTGCAATCTACTGTTTATACTTGGGATCAAATACTCTCTTTTTAATATTTTGGGTAAATTTTGGATGCACTCTAACCAATTAAAATGATGCTTCCCCCTCTCTAAGTCCTTTGATGTCTAGGTGGACAACAGATAACAAAATCAAAATAGTCTATGATTTTTCCCTCATAGTCTCCCTTCTTGACACTCTCTGAAACCCACTGACAGATTCTGGACTTTAAACCATAATAGAGATGGGTGATAATTTGTGGCAAAACCTGCATATTTAGAATCATCTAAAATATTAGTAGCCAGTAAGCTACCAGCATAATCTACGGGATGAATACGTGCAACAAATACTGCATTTTTGATGAAATCCAAAAAATAATTTCTGCATCTACTATGAGTTTCTTGTGCACAAAGAATTACTTATGACAGTGTGTCTCAAAGTTTGCTATGAAGAGGACTCTCCTGAGTTCCTGATAAAAATGCAGGTCCTGGTTATTGTTCTAGGATTCAATCTGACCATCTGCATTTGAATTAGATCCAAGGTGCTTCTGATGCTGGTGGTCCATGGACCACCTTTGAGTAGCGTGGGTCTTTAATCTCTGGCTTCTCACCCAAAGATTAAAGGTTTCCCAGGCGTAGCTCCTAGAGTGATGTGAGGTTGAGAGGATGAATAGAGTCAACCAGGCACAGTGCAGAATAAGAGAGAGTTCACTCAGATGAAAAGGTGTGTCAGAGGCCAAGGTGAGACTGTCTTGACACGAATGCATCTTTGAACCTGGGAAAGAAGGACTCATGAGAGTCAGGTGAAGGAGATAGAATTTTCTATCCAATGTTCACATACAAGAATTACAGTTTGGTTATGGCCCCTTTTGTTAATTTGAAGGTAGAGGGAAAATGAGGGTGCTCATTACCCAGCTAGTAGACACAGCTTCCACAGCAGAGACCAGATCACACCCCCCACGTCCAAGGTGAGACAGATGCTCCATATCACATTTCTATACTCACCTTCCACAGGAACAATAATCCCTGGAATATTCTGTATTTTGTTCCCCGAAAAACCTGAAAATCCTCAGGCCTTGTTTCCACCCTATTTCTCCTTGATCCATGTAATCATTGGGCAATACACACAAGACCTAATTGGGAAAGGTGTGGAGAGAAGCAGAAGAGCTTGGTCTCTCTCCTCAAAAGTCGTAAACCCTTTGTGAGCAAGGAGTGCTCATCTCCCACTTATAAAACATTCATGTTCAATGAGGTGCCTACACCAGCATGTCAGTAACTACCCCACACCCCTGTCCTAGGTGAATGCTGAGGCCTATTTTCTACAGTCAAAGAGTTAGATTCCAGATGTAGGAGGAGTTGGTGTGGAAAGTCTGAGGGATGAATCTGGAGAGATCACCCAGTAAGCAGTTTCTTACAAATGTGGGACTTGGTAATGGTGAGCCCCACAGCATGATGAAAGAACCCCAAGATAGCATCAGAATGACCTAACAGAGGAGCAACTGGAGCTCTGGTGCTCAGCACCCCGGTCTTCACTAAATTTAACATGACTAGCCAAGTAAGAGAAGTCATTATTGAGAAAATGTGGAAGTCCAGCCAAGAGTTTGGGTGATGGAAAATTAACCATAGTTGAGACATAAAATTTTACAGTGTAGCAATTGTAAAATGATTGAATATCTTTCATATTTTTCAAATGCAGTTCAATGGACCATCTCTTAGCATTCTCCTGAAAACTTGTACTTTTGATTAAAACCATAAAATCTATCTTAGAGATTCAAGAAAAATATGTGCATACCTTAAACCCAAATGTTCCGCCACCTGGGTAATGAGTAGCCTCCTTTTCCTCCTATCTTCAAATTAATGAAAGGGGTCATGGCCAAACTGGAATTCTTGTATGTGGACATTGTATAAGAAACTGAAACAAATTAGAAAATCTAAAATTGAAAGGTTCACACGTAGGATTATTTTCAGGGGGTACAAGACTAGATACAGACCCAGTTACAGTTCTTGGAAAAATGACTGGTATCTTAGGGTTGCTACCTGGAGGGGCTGGAGGTTGGCTAGGGCCATACCCAGGCATGGCTCATGTGACATCACATGTGGATTTGGAGGACAGTGATAATAGGAGGGAGGTGGTCTGCTGGAGACAGGCTCGATTTGAATCTTGGCTGCAGTCCTCTCCAGATGTCACTCTATTCATTTCTACCTTGTCTGCTTCACTTACATCGACTTGCCTGACTCAGCCAGAGCCTCAAGTACTCATATAATTGCACTGGGCTAGATGACAAGAGAACACTAAGGTTTGGAATCAGCAGTGCCAAGACCTGTCACACTGGAGAGCATTGTGTGGTGTGAACAAGAAACCCAGAGGAATCAAAAAGTCATAAAACAATAACTAGTTATGAGGTGTTTAACAAATCCAAATTTCCATGATATGCAAAATAATAAATGTTTCTCAAGAAACATCTACCCTAAGAGAAAGGAGTCACATGGTCTTTAATCAATAGAGTTCCGGTCCGTGAGAATTTATTAAGTCCTCATATTTGAGGCACTGTGAAAAACAATGGGAATAGAAAGATGAGTCCCCTGTGATCACCTTGGTGACAATTCTGTCCCTCCACATTGCCAACAGAAATAGTGGAAAGAAAACATGTCAGCTGATTACCAGTTCTGGGGCTTTGTGCTCTCTGGTTCAGGCTATGAGCTGGGAGTCAATGAATAAGTTCCTCATCCTTAAGAATTTGTAGGCTATACACCTATTGCCTTTCCTCTATTGCTTTACTAGAAATGCTCAGCCATCATTCAATATGGAAACAAAAGATATTGAAAGATACTTAAACTTGTTCTCACTATTTGACAAAGAGATCAAGAAAAAGAAGATGGTGTTTCTAGCAAAGACAAAGGGAAAGAAACAAACTCTAATTTTACCACTTATCAATTCTGGTTAGGGACACTTTTCATCTTCTGTGGTTTTTTTAAACTGTATGGTTTAGTAAACACAGGAAATACAGTTGATTTTCAGAGATGTAATTTCAGATAAGTTGTTTGTTCTGCATCTAAAATTCAAAATTCAGTGTCCTGGGTTTTATCTGGTAAATGAATTAAAAGTTACCTTGCTATTTACTGAGATTATGTAGCCATATTCCTAAAGGAGTACCCATTTTTAAGGCCAAGCAAGCTCTGTGCTTGATGTTGGCTTTGAAACCCTGAATAAACTTGCTGTTCAACACTTTTGTTTTCAGCAAACTCTGATTTAAGCCCCAAATTTGCAAGTTTCTTTGAAGAATTTTATTAGGTTTTTAATTTTTTTTAACCTACCTAGTTATTTCTCATTCCCTTTTAATTTTCACATGATTTCCACCAGAGTCATGACTCCAATTTTGATCTTATTTTCTACAAAACTATTGATACATACAATCCATGTCAAGATATCCCGGGGAAAACAGTGAACTTTATTCAGATGAGGTCTTACATATTATGTCTTAGAAAGTTACTAATCATTGACCAAAATTTCTCTGCTAGATGATGAAGACAATGTTAGAGGTAGTTTGAGTTTGGTAATCTCAGCTAGTGAGTGATGCTTTGAACTGCATTCCCCATTACTGGGCCTCCCACGTCTGACTACAATACCCAGAAGGCCATAAACTGGGCTTCTTGAATAGGGGAATAGGGGTCAAGCTAAGCAGGTATATTGATATTAAGACACTGAACATATATGTAACCATGGACCTTCCAGTTTTAGCACTTTGGCAAGTGATGACCTGGCTCTCTTTAGAGACTGTGGCAGCTGCCATATTGACATTGCGGCAGATTATCCAACTGGGATAGTACACTGTAAATTTTCAGTTTCCCTGTCCCTAGGAACCCACTGGATTCTGCTTGGCCTTCCTACTTATATGTGTCTGGGACTCAGTCTGGGAACTTTGCTTTTGGGCCTATGTAACTATAGAAACTTACTGTCTCACTGTTGTGGACACTGGAAGTGTGAAGATGTGGATATTGTAAGTGTTGGTTCTTTTGCAGGAAGAACTTCACTGGAAGTGTGAAGATGTGGATATTGTTTAAGTGTTGGTTCTTTTGCAGGGCTGTGGGGGAAATATTGGCTCAGGACTCCCTCCTCAGTTTGCATATAACTGTTCTCTCTTACATGTCCTCCCATGGTTTTCCCTCCATACATACGTATTCAGATTTATTCTTCTTAGAAGGATACCAGTCATATTGGGTTAAGACCCAACCTTATGAGTTCACTACAACTAGTACCCTCTTTAAAAACCCTGTCTCCAGATATAGTCACATCCTAAGGGTTTGGGGACTAGTATACCAGCAAGTGAAATTGGGGGACAAAATTCCATCCAAACAGGAAACTTAATATTTCAATTATAGTCAGAGGTACCATCAGTATGAAGGTCAGCAGGGTATATATTGTATGTCAATGGCCCAAACTCTGACCCACCCAGGACCAGAAAGACACATCCAATTGGAAAAACACATACACTAGAAAAACACTCCCCACCCTGCAAATTTTCTGGCCACAAGTTATTTAAAAGTTTAATGAAAAGAAAGGAGGGCCAATGAAAGTGAATGCTCTGCCAGACACACAAGATGATGCTATGAATTTCAGTGACCCACTGAGTCCTTCTGGCTCTGAAAAAGGAGGTTTTTTCTGATATCAGATCCATAGGATCTTGACCCCATATTCTGCTGGGACTTTCTCTCTGGGAATGACCTTGTCACAACTCTCTGTTTTGCTGGTTGCTGTCAACATAGACACTGGGAGGTGTTGAAGCTTCATAGACAGGGTCAGGCTCAGTTTCCATCCTTTGTGATGCCATAATATCCTCTACCTGTTCATGTGTCTGCTTGCCAAGAGGGTGGAACTCGTCAAACTCCTCAACAGTAGGCCTGACTAAGGCTTTAAAGGCATGAAAGTCAACCTACAACTAAAAAATCATATACACACCTCCATCACCAACTTTGGATAAACTGATGAATGAATTCCAATATAGTAACCACCACAAAATTTTTTATTGGTCTTCTTGAGAAAGAGTACCTTGTTGAGGGCTCAGCTTAGATTCTGGTGCTGGCAGGTTGGATGTCAGAGGCAGCAGACTGGCCTTGAGAAGTGAGAATTTAAACACTTGGGCCCATTGATGCCACTTGGAGGTCAGTGACAAAGCCTGACTGAGTTGTCTGTCTACGTATGCATCTGTGAATGATGGAAGACATCAACATGTGGTATAAAACACCCTTTAAGGGAGAGAGCCTCTCTTCTACGGGTGTATCTGTCATAAGAGTTTGATGTCCACTCAGCCTCCAGAGCCGTCTCATTCAAAAAGCCTTTTACCAAAAAAGACATTTTGTATCTTCCACTCTTTGAAGCTTAATTGTATCTTCCCATGGCCTTCAACATATTAGCCACCAGGAGCCTGTTCTATCCAAGTACTGAGTCATCTGTGTTCGGACTCAACTCATTGAGTCATCAACTCATGAGTTAAGGTGGTATATTGCAGGTTGTCCAGTAGTCCCTCATCCCTTGGTCTGATGCAGGGAAGAGAAGCTACCATAGTGTTGGGTCATTTTGTCAAGGATGTTGTCTCTTCCCTGTGAATGCAAACTCTTTGTGACCCTTTTTTCTGATGGAATTAGAAAAGAGCACAAACACCCAAAAATACTAGAATCTACTCAAGCAACAGTGCCATATCCCACCCCTAGCATAATATTAGCGAATAGAGCTAGTACTTGGGTGAGCTCTAATAGTCCACATCAATGCAGAAAAGCTAGGAAAGTTACACGTTCAAATTAAGAAGTTGATCCGGAAATGGACCCTGTTCCTACTCTAGCATTCTGCTCTTCCTAATGTGTGACAAATTGCTCAGTAAAGCAAGCGTGTGTACATACTTGTTGGTGATGTTTTAAACTGGTTATTTCCCGTCCTTTCTTTGTAGTCTACTGAGGGGACTTCATCATGAGGATTTTCTATTCTGACAGTTCCTTTTCATCAGGAACACCTGCCAGGTATAAGTTAGTCACAGTTACCTTGATAAAAAGTGAAAGAAAATACCATGAAATCAAAGGCCAGTAGGATGACACATAACATGCTTTGTTGGAAGTTGTGTTCTTAATGCTTTTAAAAAGACCTAACCTGTTGTGTACGCTCTCAGTGCGAGCTACTTGAGCCAGTGTCATTCTCTGGAACAGTTTCAATCCAATTACAATCGGGACACTGAGTGGTAGTTTGATCTCAATCACTTAGATCAGGTGGCGTCTGGGGTCAGGTCAGCGCCAACCCCAAGGCGGTTTGGAGTCAAGGAGCCTCCACATTTGCAAAAAGGGTCCATCCCTCTTTATCTCCAGGAAACCTTGAGTAAACAGAGGCCCTGAGAGATGGCAGAGCTGTTGTCCTCCTCATCCTCCATTGTTCTATCATGTTACACAGGCTACTGCTATCACCCTGATACCTACTACTCTCTCTGCCAGCAAGAAAATTATTAGGTGCCAGGAGAGTCAATAAATGGTCACTTGGTTGCACTTGAAAATGTTCATTTACTGTAATAGGCTCATTATTCTAGGAATGTAATTGGAACCCTAACTATTATGACTTCAGGAAATAGAATGTAACAAAGCTATGCAGAAATATTAAGTCTGCCTCAAAGCAGGGCTGGCCTTTCCTTGGGGAGAACAGAGGAATCCATTACCCTCCTTCCCATTCTCTTTCCAACGCACAGATGGTTGGATCGTAGGGAACTTTAGAAGATTTCTACTCAAAAATCCTTAATTGACCCCTAGAGCAACTAAAACTTATCAACTTAAAAAAAATGAACTTGTTCTATCAAAAAAAAATTTTTGTAGTGATCGTGATCACTGAATTTTGGAGAACCTAAGAACTAGGCAAGGAAAACAATAGATATTTAGACTAGACTTATTATATATTAATATACTTATTATATATAATATACTAATATACTATACTAATATATAATATATAATGTATATAATAATAAAATATACTAATATATAATGTACTTATTATATATAATATACTAATATACTTATTATATATTATTAATATCTTAATAAACAAATGTAATGAATAGACTTATTAAATATCTAAAGACTTCAATATTTAGATAGACTTAACTGCATGCAACATGGAAACTGGGGAGGACTTGTCTTACAACCAGTGATTATAATAAGCATTGAAAACATTTAAAAAGATGAAGAAAAATAGAGAGAGAGTGGTGAGAGGGTCCATTTTATAGCAAATGGAGGATGAATGCAAATGACAACTTTGGCATAGTTCTTGATGTCTGTTATACTTTTAAATTTATTAATAAATGACATTTTATTGAAACATAATGCATACTACACCACGCAGGAAATTTGTTTTGATATTAATGATTTAGACTGGAAACTGTTCAACAAATAGGCTTCAAATGATTAGAAATATTATCCCCTTCTGGGTGAGCAATGCTTAGTCTAATCTGGGACCTTAGTTTTAAGCCCTTGAATAGCACTATTCCAGAGACCTCATTTGAGTTTGGTTTCCCTTTTTGGAGTAAAATTTTATGACTTCATGTGACTTTATAAGAAGGGCATCATTATATGCACACATATAAACATATGAACCATGTTTGAAATTTCTAGTTTCAACCTCTGAACAAAGAAACTATTTTTCAGTATAATAAGACATATTTACTAGTATTAAAATGTGGCTTACTGTAAGTTTTACAACATTAAAAATGCAATGGGATTTTTCAGACCCTAAATAATTTATAGCGCTTAACATTTCTCACATTAAAAGCACAGAGCCAAGAACAACAGTCCAATAGAAAAATGGGCAAAAGAGAGGAACAGACAATTTAAAGAAAAGGAAAAATAATTATCTCTTGAACATAAGAAAAGATGCTCACTATATAAGTGTAAGAGAAATTAAAATTAAAACTATATTTTTCATCCATCACATTGGCTGAAGTTCAAAAGTTATTAATGATTTCCACTGGTGAGGCTGGAGGAAATCAGGTCCTTTCATACTTGGTGGTGGGAGTGTAAATTGCTACAGTCAGTGGGACTGTGTGTTTGGTGATAGCTATCAAAATGACAAATGCATATTACCCTGCTAATTCCGTTTGCAACTTTATCTTAAAGATACACTTATACAATTGCAAAATGGTCTATCGATTAGGTTACCTACTGCAACATTCCTTATAATAACAAAAGATTTAAAGCATCCATATTGTCTTTAATAGGGACTATTTAAATAAGTTATAGAACATAGAAGTTATTTGAGGACAATTAAGGCAGCTTTTTACATGATGTTAAAAAATTTTCAGATAAAATTTTTGTGAAAAAAGACTGGGACAAAAGCAGAGTATCTTGTAGGTTGCTTTTTCATAACAATGAAAGGAGAGAAAAGATATTTGTATTTGCATTAAAAAAACTGGAAGCAACAAATGCTGGAAAAGATGTGGAGATAAAGGTATCATTTACATTGCTGGTGGTAAAGCAAACTGGTCCAGCCATATGGAAAATTGTGTGAAAGATCTTCAGAACACTGAAAATTTATCATATGCTCTAGCTATTCCACTCCTAGGGATCTACCCAAAGACCACAAAAACACTAATTCAAAAGGAAACCTATTTATAATAGCCAAGATATGGAAATCACCCAAATGCCCCCACACAGATGATTACATCAAAAGGTGTGGTATGTTTACACAATGAAATATTACTTAACAATCAAAAAGACAAACTCATGACATTTGCAGCAACATAGATGGAATTGGAATTATGCTAGCAGAAATAAGTCAAAAGGAAAAAAACAATTATCCTACAGTTTCACATATTTGTGAACTATATAGAAAACAAACAAAAGTTCAAGAAAAAGATAAAACTAGTAAGCTGAACATAGATCTGAGGCATACAGTCAGGGTTAGGGGGTAAGAGGATGGGTAGAAGGAAAGGGGTTAAAACCCAAGGGAATATGGCGATGTTTCATGAGTGATATGCTGGGGGGAGAACTATAGGGACTATAGCAATATAAGAAAATAAAAATATATATATTTAAAAATTTGTGTTTGCTGTCATTTGTATTTAAAATGGACAAGAAAGATACACAAGAAACTAATAAGTGTAATTAAATGATCCAGATAACTGACAAAAGTAGAGGGAAGATTTTTTTATGCATATCTTTATACTTCATTTTGAAAAGCATTTGAATGTGTTACTAAGCAAAAAGATTAAATGCTTTAAAATATCAGGACATGAAGGAATTATTCTGCCAAAAAAAAAATCAAAGCTCTGAATATCTGTTTGGTTTGGTTCAGCTTAAGTTTATACTGCAATATAATTATGATCACCTACTAGAAAGATCAACATGTATTTCATGGTGGTTGATTTTTTAACTGTTCTTTAAAAATATTCTTTATTCCTAATTTAGACCTAGAGTTAGCAGTGATAGAGTTAGCCAAGATAAAATCCCCAACAAAAATACAGAAGAAATTTGTGAATACCATGCTAAATTATTATTGCAATATTCTTATGGGCTTCCATCTTGCTTTCTTTAACCCAGTAATTGAAATCATCCTGTTAAAAGTATGAATAAACCTTCTAGTGACTTCCATCCTGATCTTAGTGAAAGTCTTTTATTTGAGGTTGGATCAGAAGCCTCCTAGCACCCCACTACATAGATATCACCATGGTTTCTCTGTATTCAAAATGTGGTCTTTTTTTGCCCACCTTGAAATACTGAGCAGGTCCCTGTAGATAGTCTTTGGGCACAATGCCTGATGTTGTCAGTAGAAGGTGCTGCAATGTGATGGGTCCTCCTTCAGGTTGTGACCTATGATCATGCTCTTAGCTCAGCCTCCAGTGTTGGAAGGAAATCCAGGGACATCTACCCTCTAAAGTATTTTCTGGTATCCTTATGTGTGGTTTCTGTCCTATAGATAATTCGACAGTGATTTTCTTTGTTATCCGAGGGAGTCCTGAATCTGTACCTTCATTGGGAATGAGAGACAAACATCCAAATTGAGCCCTTACTTGGATGTTTTGCCTCAGCCCTCGGGAGAGTAACTCTCCCTAAATCTGCTCTTCCCATATTCTTTAGAGTTCTTCTAATCTTTAGTATATAATTTGCTTTTACTAGTAACATTTTTATTGAATTTTCCTACTTAAAAACCCAGTTTAATAAAAACCATTTGCATTTCTTTATGTTAACAATGGGCATTCCAAAAAAGAAATCAAGATACCTATCTATCTTAGCATAAAACACTTAGTAATAAACTTAACTAAGGAGAAAAGACTTCTACACTGAAAACTGCAAAAATTGATGAAATAGTTTGAAAAAAGACACACATGGAATGACAACTCATGTACATGAATTGAGACTTAATTAAACTGTTAATATTAGGTGAAGACTTACATTGTTAAAAAGTTCGCATTACCCAAAACAACCCACAAACTCAGTGAAATCCCTAATAAACTTCCAATGACATTATTTTTATAGAAAGATGAAAAATCTTAAATTCATATGCAATCTTAAGGAATTCCAAATAGGCAAAACATTCTTGAGAAAGATCAAAGTTGGAGACACCATATTTTCTGACTTCAAAGCTTATTTCAAAGCTGACTTCTCAAAACAGTTGGTATTAACGTAAAGACTGACATAAGAGCAATGGAACAAAAGAGAAAAACCTAGAAATAATTTTCCCATATATGGTCACTTTGATAAGGGTATCAAGACTACACAATGAGGTAAAGATGATGTCATTAGTAAGTGGTGTTAGCAAAATGTACCATTCATAAGCAAAAGGATGAAGTTGGACCTTACCTTACACTATATAGCTAAACCAACTCAAATTAGTGAAGACCAAAGCATAAGACTTAAACCGTAAAACTTCTAAAGATGTAGGGGATGCTTCAAGACTTTGAATTTGGCAATGATTTCTTGACTGTGACACAAAAAGCACAGGAAACAACAGTATAATAAACCAATAGGACTATACAAACTTTAAAATGTCCACACATCAAAGGAAACAATGAACAGAGCCAAAAGGAAACCTACAGAATGGAAGCATTTGCCAGTCACAAGTCTGATAAAAAGTTAATAACAATATAATGAACTCTTACAACTCAACAATAGCAACAAACTTAAACAACCATAATAAAAAATGGATTAAAATTGAACATATATTTCTCCAAAGAAGATACACAATTTACTGGAAAATACATGAAAACATGTTTAAAAGTCACTAATCATTGGAAGTACAAATCAAACCATGACATAAGACCTTATATCCATTTAGGATGGTCACTATATTAAAAAAACAAAAACAAAAAATAACAAGTGCTGTGAGGATTTGGAGAAACTGGAACCCTTCATCTCTTGGAGTAACTGCAAGTCTTCATCTCTAGGAATGTAAAATAGTACAACTGCTATAGAAAATTACATGGAGTTTCTTCAAAAAAATTAAAAACAGAATTTCCATATGATGCAGGAATTCCACTTTTGACTATTTATACAAAATAATTGAAACTAAGATTTCAAAGTGATATTTAGACATCTTTGTTCATAAACATATTATGCCAACCTTTGTAGAACTATATCCAAGAGGTGAAAGCAACCCAAATATCCACCAACAGATAACAGATAAGCAAAATGTGATATACATATAAATAGAATATCACTCAGCTTTGATAAAGAAAATTCCGTCAAACTACAATAGTGTGAAGCCTTAAGGACATTCTACTGTATTAAATACATCTTCCACAAAAGGACAAATAATGTATGATTCCACTTACATGAGTTAGATGAGTTACTTAAATGACAATTCAAAATAGTCATTTCCAGGGGCTGGGAGGAAGGGAATATGAGAAATTGATCAATGGGCACAGAGCTATCAACCTATTATGCAGCAATGTGAATATATCACTATTCAACCATACACTTAAAAATGGATAAGATAGCAAATAAAAAAGAATGTGATTGAACTTTCATGTCAACATGTGATTAGGCTATTTTATTTTCGAAATAAGACATTAAGATTCAAAACAAAACTGAAAATACTTCAAAATTTGCAATTTTAGAAAAAGTTTGAAATATTAAAAAGTACTAAATTAAATATTAAAAAACATTTTTGTTACCAATTGGACCCTGACTAAATCTTATCTCACCTATTATTTATTCTGACATCTATTCTGTGGCTTTCCTGAAATGCTCTTTCCCTAGCTAACTCCTTGCTAAGATATCACTTATCTGGCAAGACCTTTCCTTGATGCTACACCTAATATATAAATTCTGTATCTTTGAATTGCCCCCTTTCCCAGCTTCATTCCCAGTCAACTGTCAATTATCATCTAACATGACATACATTTTGTGCATTTTGTTTATTGACCATGGCATACATTTCATAACATACGTTTCATTTGCTCCTTCATTTTTAGCAATCTAAAAACCTTAGTGTATTGCTGATTCCCTCAAATTTAGAATAGTACTTAGCACATATTCGGAATACCACAAATATTTCTTGAAATGGTGAATTAATTCATGAGTGACATGATAACATTTTAGGCCATTAGAGAGCGTGAGTGGTTGATAATTCAGGTCACTAGACTCCAGAATTCGCACTTATTCTCTTTACTTTGTCACTTCCCAACAGCACTGGGCATCAAGGTAGTGGGTTAGGGTGCTTCTTCTGCTTTTTACAAAAGCCATTGCCAATGTTGTTTAGGTAAAAAAATAGTTATCAAACGTTGCAATCTTCTATCTATTCAGGTTGGCTTTGACAGCTATGAAGAAAGAGTTTCAGTGTCTTGCAGCAGTTTGACATGAGGTCCTCAGACTTTGTCCTTTTCTACAACTTCACAGCAACCCCAGCAGATAAAGAAATGATGAGGAATGCTCCCTCCATGGGTGATCCCTACTGGCAAGTATAAGTTTACTAATCTGTTCTAGAATGGCACTGAGAGTTGACTTCAAGTTTGCATGTCTATAATTTCCATAATTCATACACTATACTTAAATCAACAGGTAAGTATTCCAAAACTACACTGTTCTACTGGTACTACTGCTGGTTATCTATGAGTTAATGTTAAAAAAAAAAAAAAGAACTTGAAATTATACTTCCAATATTTTTGATTTTTAACAACCTGAATATTTAGCTATTTTTCATCTAACAGCTTTCTGAAGAGGCTAAGGAATGGTATTCTACACAAAATTGAAATATTACTACATGCTGAAGTGAAAAATTCCAATATGAGATATCTCGTAAAATAGTAAACACTCATAGTTTTAATAACTTGGAGGTTTTTTTAATTAGGCTATTTTCCATATAGAATAAATTTGCAACTAGTAATTATAAACTCCAAGATAAAAATTTTGCTGAAAATTGATGAGTCCCTGAACAGAACTATTCTGGACTCTGTTCCAATATCTGTATATCTTGTTGGATCCTCACATCTCTGAGAATCAGAAAGGTAAAAATAAGCTAAAGTCAGACTGTAGCCATTCCTGTATGCACTTCAGTGTTCTGAGGGGTTGATATATACGCGCCATTTTAGAACATTCAAATACCAGGTTCCAGGCCAAATGTGTTAATCTGAGTGATATTAACAGTTATGACACATCACTCTTCATTTCCAGATTTCTTTCTTTTGCTTTCACAGACTGGCCCTGTGCCTCTTCAGAGCATGTCAGGGTCAACTTATTGCTCTGAGCTCATCTGATCTGAACAGAGGATAATCTGGCAGACTTGGATTTTGTTGCCTTTGCAAAAATGCATGTGTAAAAGTGAGCAATGCACAGTGAAAGCAAAAAATAGAGAAGTAAAAGACTATTAGGTGTGAAGTTGAACTGTGAAGTGGTAAGGCTTAACGATCACACACTCAATATTTGGCTCTTTCCCACATCTGGGGGCTCATGCTTAATCATCAGTGAGTTCAGTGGCAGCAATGGACAGTGTTCCAGAATTCAAAGGGCCATTGACTGCAAGAAAGGAGGAGCCAAGGGTCAGTTTCTTTAAAAAGAGCCTATTTCTTCAAGAGGAAAGGGAGAAGGGAGAAGGGAGAAGGAGTGAGACTGGAGAGGAAAAAGAGAGAGAGGTGGAAAAAAGGAAGGAAGGAAATGAAGTTATAGCTGTGGTTACATTATTGATTGTGAGTAATAAGCTCTTTTGTCTTTTTTTCTTTTGTTTTGAGGAACGTTCAACTACATCCGCATGGAGAATATTTTCTAAATGACACAGCTACAGAAACTGAAGTCATCTGCTGTGACCTGTGAAACACACTATTTTATAGTAGGAATTTTAGTTGTATCATCATAAATTCAGAAGAATCAAGTTCTTGTCTTTACTTGGCCTTCGTTGGCTTGTAATTGCAGAACAGCTGTAAAATAAAAATAAACCCTCAAACACATGTGCTCTAAGTGGTAGGATCAGAGTTCACAAAAAACACATTTTATACTGATTGAGCATGCCATCCTCTACCGTTATGAATATGCACTGTAGTGCACAACACCAGCATTCATAAAGTAAAATCCACAGGAAATGCAAGGAGAAATTTGCCAAAATTCAGTGATGGTCAATGACACAGTTCATGTTACATCAAACACACATACACACATACCCACATACACACACACACTCTAAAATTATAATGAGGTAATTACCATATATCAAACTCTATACCCTAAAATCAGAGAAAGTCTTTTTGCCAGATGACCTAGCAATACTCACCCAAAATTGATTATAGCTAGCCAGAAAGAAGGTTTCAATACATATCTTTAAGATAACAGGTAAAAAACATTTTCTGATTCTAATGCAATAAAAAAGTAATAATAAAAGTTGAAGATGGAAGGAAAGAAACAAAATAAACCTACTATTTAGATATACTTTTGCCTCATATAACCAGCCACTCACTGGAAAATCAAAATTAGAATAGCAAAGTATTCCAAAAACACCTAGATCAAAATCTACGTGATACAATCAAAGCATTACTTGAAAAAGTAGTACATTTAGATATTTATTTTAGAACAAAGGAAGATTAAAAATTAAGTCTACAATTTAAGGAAAGCAGAAAGATGGGGTTACTACGTTTAAACCAGTAATCAATCAATAAAAAAAAACAAAACAGAAAGTGATATAATAAATAAATCTGAGTGTTTTAGTAGCTCACATCAGAAAACATTGGCATGGTGAAGAAAGATATACAAATATGAAGATTAGGTGGTAATACAAGTAGTGGGTTTTTTAATTATAAAAGGCTATTTTTTAAATTTCATATAAATATTAAATTCCTCCAAAATGTGCTGTCTGAATGATTTCAAAGATTTCTACAAATCTAAGTAATTGTACTATTTAATATGTTTCAGAGTTTCATGCTTCTCATGTGAGTAGCAAATTTATGATAGCAAAGCTTCCATGTATTATTACATAAAAGAAAACTTTAGTTGGGTATATTTCACTTAAGAATTTCCACGGAGAAAATGTGCATAAAGTGATGCAAGCAAGCAAATGTCCAATAGGTTGAAGTGCTTGGGGACACTAAGAGCAGTTGCATTCCTGCTGAATATGTGGTCTGGTGACGTCCATCACACTCTGAAGCATTGCTTGGGGCTATGGCAGACCCAGACATAATCTCCAGGGGAGAGATTATAATTCCTAGACTGAAGGGATTTTAAGTATCATTACTATCTTTTGCCTGATGTGATCTGGGGCAAACATGCAATGCCAATATGCTACAATGGAATCTGTGCTTTAACTTCATCCTGCCTGCTCACTTTTCATGGTTGGGGAGAAGAAGAAACTTCAATATCTTTATACTGAGAAAGCTACTGAAGTTCAAACTTTGCAGCTATGGTTATATGAGGCAACAAGGCAACAGCAGGATTTGTCATAGTGGTATTCTGTTTTGGGGAAATACCAGTACCTATTTAGTACAATCAGGAGATAGGATTCAGGCCTTGCTGTTGATCAGATTGGTGCCTAAACACTGTCTGTAGCTACTTGGAAGAGCAGCTTCTTTGCCATAAGATCAACTTCCCAGTGATCCATCCTTAGCAGATTAACCCTTACTTCTTAATTAGCAAATAGAATGCAAAAAAGTATTAAAAGAAAATGCCACAACCATGTGGACTTATACCAATAATTCAAGGATGGTTCAATATTGAGATGTCTAGTCATACTATCCATCATGCAAAAATATCAAAAGAAAAAAATCTTTTGACATAGTTCACTATGGTAAAACCCAATATTCAAAACTAATTCTTGATTAGTAATAATTTAGGAGGAGATGAATTCTTTGGTAAAAGCATTCTCTTCAAATTCAGAAACAAATAGAAACTGTCCTTTACTATCACTGTTATTATTTAGATTGTTCTGCAGATACTAGAAATTTGAATAGACAAGAAAAAGTCATGCAGACATAAAAAACTGGAAAATAGAAAGTAAAACCATTCTCATTTACCTATGATATTACTATTTTATTAGGAAGTCTAATAGATTCTATCTAAAATTGTTTTACTAGGAAATCTAATCTAATGGAATCTGTCTAAAATTATTACAGTAATAGAAGTCAACAAAATGGCTGAGTAGAAAAATTCTGTATTAAGTAAATTTTTTAAATTTGATGAAAGGGCCTTATTTGTAATATAAAAAATGCCAAGAATATAATGAATAAGACATTTGCAAGACCTAAATGCTACTAAATGGCAAAGACAAAGACTTGAACTAACAAAGGGTCATTTTCATTAAGCTAATCTATAAACTCACGATGACCATAAAAATACCAATAGGATAACTGGCACTAAATGAAATAAACTCATTTCTAAATTAATGTGAACAACAAACATAGCCAAGATCTTTTTTTTTTTTTTTTTTTGAGACTAGGTCTTGCTATCTTTGCCCATGGAACTGCAGGCACATGTTGCCCATGGTACCATGGACTCAAGCAATCCCTAGCCTCAGCTTTCCTCCCAGATATATAGGATTACAGGCGCATACCACCACATCCAGCTATTTTTTGGGACAAGGTCTCACTGTGTTGCCCCAGGTGGGACTCCTACCCTGATCCCCAGACCCTGTGGCAAGTTCATAAGCTTTTGCTTACCAGCATGGGCCACCATACCCAGCCATAACCAAGATTTTATAAGCAAGAATCAGCACAACTGGACACTGAAACATGAATCATAGTATATAGACAAGTGAAACACAATAGAGTATCCCAAAATAAATACAACAATCTAGTGTTTGAAAAAAACTAGCATTTTTGAATCAGTGGAGAAAAGATGGATTATTTATTAAGAGGACAGCTGAAGAATCTTTTGTTAAAACAATGAAGTTGGATTTCTACATTACATTGTTAGGTCAATATAACTTTCAGGGAATTGATTTAAACTTGAAAAAAATTGGAATAAGAAATACTAGAAATAAACACAGGACAAAAAATAATCTCAGAGCAAGGAGTTCTTCTAAATATCAGGAAAGCCCAGAAACTAGCGGGGGTGGGGGGGTGGGGGGGAAGGATTAATATATTTTGATAGCTACAAAATTTCAAATTGTGCTCAGGGAATTAAAAAAAAAAACTTCCATAAACAAAATTAAAATGGTGAACAACAATGTGGGGTGAAAACATTTGTAAATCATGACACAGAAGACCAAACTATCCAATACACAAATAGTTCCCAAAAAGCAATAATAATTAACAAAACAAAGATCAACAAACCAATGTAAAAATGGGCAGACTCAATACAGAATTCACTGACAGAAGGGTAGAGATTAAGTGATTCTCAAGCATACAATAAGATGTCTAGCTTCAGTCAAAGTAAGATTAAATGAGAATTAAAACTATACTGAGGTTTGAAGTTTTGCTTAAGAATTGGCAAGCATAAAAATGAAGCTAACATGCTGTATTGCTGAGGTGGTAGAGGAAGGTGAAGTCTCCTGTATTCCTGCTGTAAGTGTTTCTTCACATAGACAAGACCTTCCCCAGGGGAATCTGGCTATATCTAGGAAAATTAAAATTGGATAGCCTTTTTCCATGTTAGATATTTATACAGAATATGGAATCATGCATGAAAATTGTGTGTGCAAAGATAATAATTATCTATTGTTTGTAAAGCAAATATTATAATCAGCTCAATAGGAAACTGGTTAAATCAATTAAAATTCATGGTTATATCATTTTCAGAGTAGCTCTCTGATTGGACAAAGATGCAATACACACACAATGGAATACTACTTAGCTATTAAAAAAACAAAGATGGAATCCTGCCATTTGTTACAACATGAAGGACCATGAATGTATTGTGCTAAGTGAAGTAAGTCAGGCAGAGAAAGACAAACATCTTATGATTTCATTTATGCGTCTAAGTTAAAAAAACAAAGTTAATGAACAAACAAAACAAAACAAATTCTTTAGACTATGAAAACAAAATTAAAAAAAAGAAAACAAAATAATGGTTACCAAAAGAGAAGGTGAAAGGGGTCAAAGATATGGTGCAGTTGGAGCTGTGGTGCATAACACAGATCATGTAGATATTATAGGCTATACACCTGAATCCTATATAATGTTATAAACTGATGCTACTTCAATAGAGCATTTTTTTAATTGAAACAATTTTAAAGGGCATCTCTGTGTAAGATAGAAGCCATTCTTAGGTTGGATTTTAAAAGCCAATTACAGAACAATGTCTGAAGTGCTAACAATTTAGCAAAGGGCTACACTGCACCCATGTATCCTTTTCTATGTACAGCAGATCTTGAGAAGCCCTTGGTGGGATGGGAGAGACCCACTTTCCATTGCAAGTGGTTTTGTAGGTGTTGAATATGTGAACAGACAGAAGACATTTCTTCAGAGGGAAAAAGTCCCCTTAGCATTGGTCTCTTTTGAGCTCTGATCTGTCAGGGAGGCACTGTTGGGAGGTTAGGTAGGAGAGGGGTGTGTGAGTGTGTGTGGGTGCACAAGCCAGGGCATGGGGGATATGGGGAGGGAAGGCACATTCATCCATTTATCCAAATATTATCCCACTGCTCAAGTATTTATTCAGGGCTCTGTAGCTTGCCAATATTTCATCTATGTCAGCTCCTTTGGTGGCCACAGAGCCCTGAGAGCCCGTCATTCATGGCACTTCCCTTTGGAGTGTGGGAGGGTATGTGAACACCAGCAGAGACATTACAGTCAGCTCCTGCCTCTGTCCTGGGCTTCAGATATGTTCCCATGCAGAAAGACGCCCAGACATGGGGGTCAGGGGGAGGGGACACACACACACACACACACAGGGAGATGCATGTGCTGAGACAAGAGTTGGGGCTAGCTCCTATCTGCTTATTCATCCTGATGGAGGTGGACAGGAGGAGACCACCCACCGGCAGCCTGGGCTGAGGCCTTGGGGGGTAAGCACAGGCAGTTGGGTGTGAACATTCTCCAGAGCATGACACCTATTTGACCTTGGCATTCAAGAGCTCAGGTTGCAGGTCAGAGCACCCACAGCACCAGGCTTCTCACAGAAAGCACCCGGTACTTGGAGCTGGGATCTCAAAAGGCCAGAGTAGGACAGAGGATTTATGTTCCTCCTCATGGAGAACACAGTCCCTGCAGACCCAGGATAGGCTGGGGAGTGCTCCCCCTGGAGGACACAGTCACAGCAGAGTCAAAACTCCCAACCTCTTTCTGCCCCATTCTCTGATAACCCACTACTGTTGTCCACTGGTCAAACTCAGTTGGCTACCTCAGCACAGAGCTGGCTTAGAAAAGTGGAGGATAAATAAGGGGTTAAGGCCAATCAAGAGTAAACATCAATTGCCACTGATGGAAACAACTCTTTTAATATCATCACCCAATCTCCTCACACAACTACTATAACATTGTGTTATATTTTCAAGCTCAAGGTTAAACTCTACTAACTTATCAACCTTTCAGTTAGTTTCACCTTCCATCTGTACTCAAGGCTCATCTGATCCTGTCAATGATGCTTTCAAAGATTACACCACTGACAGAATTTCCAGAGTTCATGCTCACTTCATGTTTATGAGAACTGATAGAATTTACTCTCCTGCCAGGTATGAGCTAAACTCACTGAGAAAATAAAATGTCTTATGGAGAACGGGCATGTTATTAAGTTAACAAAATCACCCAAAACATCTCCAAAAGTAAGAAAGATCCTAAAAAAGAAAAAAAATCTAGGAAGCCATTTTCTATGGAGTAATTATTTGGACACTGCTAAAAATTAATGTTCAGATATGTGTTCACAAAAGCCAAAATGCATCTTTGCTTAAATTCCATCAGCCATAAATCAGGAGAGTTGTATTTCCTGCAGATGTCACCAGCAGGGAGACAAAACTAAATGATATTTATGAAAGCATTTGTTCTACTATACAGGACAAGGAAATAAGAAATTATTATATTATTGACATAACTCACCAAGTCATTCTATTATGCTATTATGTTCACAAAATAGGTTACAATTCTATTTTAAGTTCAGAAGAAATTCTTTAATTTTCCCTTTTATCAAAAAAGTATTTGTAAGTACCTGCCATGAAAGAATACAAAAACAAGGACAGTCCCAAGCCTCAAAGAATTTACACTCTGCTAAGCCCAGGGCTTAGGAAACTGTGGTCCATGGGTCCAATCCAACTCCCTGCCTGTTTATTTACAGCCTGAGAGCTGAGTCATTTTTACAGCTTTAAATGGTTTTTGAAAGTCAAAAGAATAATATTTCGTGTGAAAATTATATGGGATGCAAATTTTAATGTCCATAAATAAAATTTTATTGGCGTGTGGCCACACCATTTATTTAGATATTGACTATGGTTGCTTTGCACTCTAACCGCAACGCTGAGCAGCTGACGCAGACCGTGCAGCCTGCACCGTGTCGGGCAGTTATTCGGCCCTTCACAGAGAAATGCTGCTGAGCCTGTCTAGCAGAAGGCAGATCTGTAACAAGGAGCAAGGGACCGCTACAGGTGGGACTCAAGTGTTTGTGGGTGGAGTTGAAGAAAATAGCAAACGGTCACATCTGCCTGTAGGGGGCGCCAAGCCCGGGGCACCAGGAAACTTTATGGAGGAGTTGTTGGTAGTTACTTAGGGCAGGGCGCATGGTGCCTTAAGAAAATTATGACCAGCTCGACCTAAGACCCCAGGAAACTCTTGCTGAAAGGGGAGAAAGCACCTCCTGCTCCAACCTACAGCCAGGCATATACACCGAGGAAACCAAGAAGTACCCAGAGGGGGTGAGTTCCTTGAGACTGAGCAGGCTTCTGCTCCCCTAAACAGGATAAGTCGTCCCCCAAAGTGCTTAAACGCTTTCCCCATCCCAAAGGAAGGACACCATAGTCACACGGACCAAATGCTCTCCCCTGCCCCTACCTATGTTTGGAGCACAGAAGGGGCAGTGACTTAGCAACTGCTGCATGATGGATAAAGCAGCAGCCCAGGAGAAGCCTGTGCACTGCACTCCCGGAAGAACTGGAGTGAGTAGCTATGGCACACCATTTAAGACAAACACCTCCTGTCTTCCTTCCCAGTTGTTTTCCCCTAGGAGTCAGTCCACCTGCATCTCTCTCTGGGCATAATTTCACTATTTGCAAATAATTTCACTGTCTTTGCTTTTGCTTCTGCTAAAGACATGACTGAGAATTCTTCTCACACTGAAGTCAAGGATCAAGGAACTCCCAAATCAAGGAATCCCCAAACCCAACAGTAGTACTTTTCCATTAAAAGTAAAATCTGAATGAGGCAGCGGCCTTCCAGCAGAGGCAGAGATGCAGATCTTTGTGAAGACCCTGATGGGCAAGATAGTCACCCTTAAGGTCGAGTTCAGTGACATCACTGAGAATGTTAAAGCTAAAATCCGAGACAAGGAGGGCATCCCACCTGACCAGTGTCTGGTTTTTGCTGACAAACAGCTGGAAGATGGTCACACTCTCTCAGACTACAATATTCAGAAAGAATCTATCCTGCTCTTGGTGCTGCACCTGCAGGGTGGAATCAAGTCATCCCTCTGCCAGCTGGCCCAGAAATACTGTGACAAGATGATCTGCTGCAAATGTCATGCTTGCCTGCACCCCCACACTGTCAAATGATGCAAGAAGAATGTGTGGTCACACCAACAACCTGCACCCCAAGAAGGTCAAATAAGAGCCTATAGCCCTTCCTCTGCCTGCAGGGCACCCTCTGTCCAAGCCCATGATGCTGGGACCTCAATAATATTTCCTTTCATTGACTAGAACAGTAAAAAAATAAAATAAAATAAAACAAAACCAAAATGTATCTGCCATCTACCCAGGGATTTCAATTTCAGCTAGTTACTGCCCAAACAATACAAAGACACTAACTAGAAGGAAGACATGTACTCCCGTATTCATGGCAGTACCATTTTCAATAGCCAAGCAATGGAAACAATCTAGGTGCTCAAATACAGATAAATAGATCAGGAAGGTGTGAAATAGATGAATGATGGACTACTACTCTGCCATCAATAATGACAAAGTTTGATATTTATGGCAGCATGGACGGAACTGAGGAATGGATAATGCTAAGGAACTAAATCAAAAGAAGAAAGACAAATACAGAAGGTGACACTAACACGCAGAATATAGAGAAAACAAGGAGTTAATAACACCTAGAAAATCATCTACAGAACATAGGTTACTGGGGGGGGCAGAGGAAGTGGGGTGACAGAAAAATGGAGAGAGAGCATAATGGACTATGGTGACTATGAGTGAAGTGGCGGGTATAATATGGTATCAACACTTGAAAGAGAGGGTTCCAGTCCTTTGAAAGCACAAACATTATCAATCACTTTTATCCCACTAAAATAAGATAAAATAGAGCTGTAAAAGTGGGGGAAGGGATAAAGCAAATTGGTATGATCTACACAGCACTGATGAATGTATCCATGGAAGAGCTTCCTCTGGAGATAATTTTCCCCATACTGGTAGTAAATGTATTACACAGATCACCAAATCATCTCTTTTCAAGCACATGTCAGACTGTTAGATTATAAATGGTTGGGCACTTAGACCCTATCTGGCCTTGGTAGTGAGTAGTGATGTTGTCTCGCTCAGAAGTCGAAGCTGGTCCAGCCTATAGTTTTGTTGTTGCTGTTTTCCATCAACTACACTAGTTAGCCACAGAAAAGAAGGGGGAATTTGTGGTTGGAAATGATTCAAAGATGAAAAATGATAAATTAAAAAAAGTGCTTGGAAGCCAGGACCTAAAAATGGAGGGGTAACTCTGTGAAAAACCACAGCACCAACTGCAGGGTGGAAACAAGAAACTGAAGAAAGGATCAGGGCCACCATGGAGAACAATGGGTGCTGATAAACTGCCTGCCCAGGAGAGTGTGCTTTCAGCGAGCAACCTGGGCAAAGAACACAGCAGAGCATCAACCTTTCCAGGCGGGAAAACCATTTCCTACCTTTGGATTCCAGTAACGAGGTGCAGTGTGGAACTACCTGTTTGGAAGGGACTCATTATCCTGTTGAACCAGTTCTTCCTTGAGCATACTTGACGCAGGATGAGGGTCCCTCTCTCTTCTTTCTCCCATATCCCACAAGACTGAGCGCAGGTGGTAGTGGATGCTGGCAGAGGGGTACATGGCAGCTGACAAGTGGGAAGGGGCCCAGGAAGGACAGGTAGCAGAGGGCATGCACAGGACTCCGGTCACCTGGTGGCAGGGAGCATGGTGGCCATCTCCTCCTCCCATCAGAAGGGACCCCAGGCATTTGGGAGGGTCCCAACACCAGGGCCAACCCTCCATACCAACCCTTCCATGACCGGGTGACCTGCAGAAGTCGGACCCTCCCAACCCTCCAAGGCTCACGTGTTGCATCAGCACCTCTGCCAAGTACAGGGTCATCTTAGTCCATCTTCCCAACCACACCCCAGCCAGGAGCCAAGAGGCTGTTGACACAGCTCTGATTTGATTTCCGCTTTCTGGAATATGTGTTCACATTTATCCTCAGGATTGACTGTGTTAGGCTCTTGGGACCCTGGTCCTTTATCAGGGAGTTTAAAGCAACTGTCCTCACACGGGGTCCTTGCTTAAAAGGGGTTGATGACTCTTCTGAGAATTTAATAGATTTAAAATTCTTCCCTATGAGACAGTCTCACAGTCATGCTGGGGCAGGGGGCATTTATTTCTACTTTATAGACCTGACAACAAGGACCTGGAGAGACACAGTATCTTGTTCTAAATGCTGCATGCTGGGTGCTTCAGAGGCCAAATTCTCTATGTTCCACTAGTCCAGGCTCCCCAGAGATAAACTGGTTAAAGTCAATGACCAACACCCTTGTCTCTCCAAGGGGTTAATGTTGCCCATGCCCATCCCGACAGAGCAATGGTTTTCACCTTTAAGGAGCAAGAACAAGAGAGAAAGTGGAGACATGAAATACAGTTTTTCTCACTTTGAAAGTGTGTGTGTATGAGAGAGAGAGAGAGAAAGAGAGAGGTGCCGATTCCCTCACCTCACCCATTAGCAATATTTGAGAAGAAGCTTAAGCAGTAGATGTTTGTAAAGGCAGCTCTACAATGGGGGCCATGCAGGTGACACTCAGATTTTGTTCACCATTTCCTAGTGACAATTTCAACCCCGTGGGCATTCTCTACTTTACTCTTCAGAGAAATGCTATCGTGAAAAGCAGCAAATTGCTCATCTCTGAAATCCTAGATAGTTTTGCGATTCGGAGCATATTATGAAAATTATAAATGATAAGGAAACTCTGGGCCAAATTTTTTATAGGACTCTCCAAGAATTATAGAGGCTGGGAATCTGACCCTGTGAGAGTTAAAAATGTTTCTGAAGATGGAGAAGACTTGATGCAGCGGAGCCAAAGTATATTAAATCATGTTGGTAGAGCAATTATCTCCCAGCCCAGATCCTTGGAGCTGAAGTTCAAGCTGGGGGTCAGGAGGATGGTTGGGGGAAATGGGGTCCCTCTTGTTAAAATAAAGCAATTAGTTTAATATATACTGTAGGGAAAGGGGAGAAGTAAGGGAAATTCCCCTTGTCAAATGTTGAACATTTAGAGTAGTGCTTACAGCGAAAGTAATAAGGCCCTCTTCTTGAAAAAATTGGCCAACTACCATGTCTAAATGCAAACATGTGTGTTCTTTATTTCTTTAATTCATCTAAACTTCTGTTAACTGGGAATATTTTTTACGTGCATTCTTAGCTGTTCCCTTTCTCACTCAAACAAAAATGTGCGAAGGACAGGAACGCGAGTGCCCTTGGTTACAAGCACATTTAGATATCATAAAATATTTAACAGCTCATTCTAGTATGGCTACACAGCTAAACTGAGTTAATTTACACATTGTGGGCCAGAACATTCATAGAATCATAATATTTTGTTGCTGCTAATTTATATCTCTTAAAGAGACATTACATTTAAAATGGGTCAGTTAAAAGTTCCAAAACCTATGCTTGTTCCTGTGATGAAGACATATCATTTAGTTCCTGGAGCCAACATTCTTTGCCATAGAAAGGAACAGAGTGGTTGAGATGGTGTCTGAGGCCATTGATCCCTGAAGAGATTTTTAAAAATCAGTCTTAAAAATAGGAGATTTTCACACAATGGGGGCAGAGTTTCTTTGGTATGGAAAGAGTGAAATAAAGAAACTTCTGTGATAATAAACACAATGACATGGTGATACTCTGAAATAGTATCCTGAGTTTTCACTTATCTACAGGCTCTACCCAAAAGAGTATCTACTGTATGATTCCATTTAGCTGAAGTCCTAGAAGAAGTAAAATAATCTGTACTGAAAAAATCATCACAGTGGTTGAGTGTAGTGGTAGGCAGTGTCAGGGAATTTTCTAGGGTGATGTTAATGGTTTACATCTCAATAGGAGTTTGGGTGATCTATTTGTCAAAATTTCACAAATGCACACTTAAGATGTACATTTAACTTTATGTTCATTGACCTCAAAGGCAAAAACACTGTAAATAAATCTAGAATTCTGGTTAATGGTGTAGTTAAGGAGAAGTGGGATAAGGTCTGCAATTTATTCTGAAATGTAACCCCAAAAGAAGATGAATTGGTGGATGAAGAGATGAGTGGAGAGACAAGCATAGGAAATTGTTAATGGCAGGGTGGAGGCAGTAGATACATAGGTATTCCCAGAAAATCCTTCGGATTTTCGCACAATAACATGACATTTCTTCATAATGACAAGTTGAGGGAAAGGTGAATGGAGCAACGAGAAGCTGTTAGGCAGGAACACAGTTGGGACTGTCTGAGACAGGCTCGGCCATATGGTCACCCCAGGCAGATGTAATGCTGACTCTCAATTTAAATCCTTCTTGAGTTCACATCCACGGAGCCAAGATATGTATTTCCTCTGGATTATTTTACACAGTGTTAAAGTCTTCACAGAACTACTCAAAAGTCATAAATTTCCCTTTTCTCTAACATAGAAGCTACAGAATTTGTGCAGCAATGAGGTAAAAGCCAATTCTGCACTATGAGGTATGAGTGGTGTTTTAAGGCAGAGCATCTCAGGAAACTTTTCATTTATTTATTTTTATAAAAAAAGCATGTATGTTTTCATATATGTATGAAATAGCTCAAAATATAAGAACAAGGCTTCATAATAGCCCTCAACACAAAAATACTAAAACACTGTTACTTTAGAAATATATAAGGCCTATATGATACTAAGACTTAAATAAACAGAGAAAGCTACTATAATTCTGGATAAGACTTAACTTTGTAATAATATGAAGACTTTTACCAGAGTCCAATTCTAAAATCCAAGGATTTTATTTGTAATTTATCAAAACGAATAGGTTGAAAATCTATAGGCAGAGTAATAAAGAAAAATATTGAAAAAGGAAATTCGTGTTGGTGGATACCACCACCCCCATCCTGAAGGAGAATATAGAATAAATTAGGAAACATTTTAAAAAATAATTTATTTATATACATTTCACACCATTTTGATCCCTAGGGGTCCCCTACCACCTCTTCTCCCCGACCGCTCCAGATGGTCCCTGCTCTCTCATTGTGTACTTTGATTTGGTTGACCATATATTAGTGAAACCATTTGGTTTCGGTCTTTTTCTATCTGGCTCGTTTCTGCTAGTATGATTTCTTCTAAGTACACCCAGGTTTCCATAAATCCATCAAATTTGTCATTTTTAATTGATGAGTAATACTCCATTGTGTATATATACCACATCTTTTTCATCCATTCATCTGTTCTGGGGCATTTGGGTTGTTTAGGAAACATTTTAAAAAGACTCAGGAGCATTTGTGCCATTTCAACACTTTTTTCTTTTTCTTTCCTTCGTCTCCTCTCTTCCTGTCTAGAATAGAGTGTCTGGAGGTACAGCAGCAACTTTGCAACCATGAGGATGAAACACCCCCTCCCTCCAATCCCCCCCCCCCCACACACACACACAGGAAGGATGGTAGAAAAGGAAGATCTACAGAGTCTGGTTGCACTTTACAAAGCTTTCTTGTCATCTGACACAAATAAATTCCTTATTTTTTAACCATCTTTTTCTATTATAGTCAGTCAAACACGTGCCTCATTAAAATCCGTGCATCTTGTTCAGCTCTCAAAGAGATTTCCCTTTAATTCACATTCACTTGAGTAATGAATACACTATGTTGTAAACATTGATAGGAAAACACAAAGTGGCATGGCCTACAATTAAAATGGATAGGGAGGGTCATGAAGACTGGGAACTTTCAAAGTGAATCCATGATGTATCCTGACCCTCTCCTGCCTACTTTAATCTGGTTAAGGAAGGTAAAATCTGGGACCAAATCTGGTTTAAAAACACAAAGAGCAGGCTGGAAACAAAGAGAAGCTCTCCCAGAGAGCAGGATATGGGAGCCTGGAAGGGTCATGGAAAGAACAGGGCTCAACCGCAAACACAGACCTATATGTCTTTGCATCAGAAGGGTCACTGGGCAATTTTCCTGCCCAACTTCTACCTTCTTCCCTCCATACCCAGCAGTTGGCTCGATCGGTAGCCCTTGCCACATGAACCTCCAGATGCTAGGACCCTGGAGTCATTCCCATGAATTGGGGGTCCCAGGGCCACTGGCAAAAGTGGTGGAGGGGGAGACCCTTCCACACTGAGACCAGAACTCATCTGGACCAGGTAATCCACCCAGGTGGTAGGATGCCTGAGCAATTCAATCCACCTGACTGCTGCTTGCCAGCCCTGTGTGCTCACAGCAGGTTTGAGTAAAAGAATTTGAGCAGAGTGAATCCACATGATGTAGACAATAAAGAGAAATGGAAACACTTTTCCATGTTTGCAATCAGCTGCCTTGAATCAGCCCAGTTTTCCAGAGGAGCTCACCTAGGAAATGAGGTCTCCTGGCATCTTCTGGAGCAGCAGCTCCATGCCATTTTGATACTGTTTCAACCTCTATCTCCTAGGAAGGTCGGTCGCTCAGCAGGTTGCTAGCTACAGGAACGGTCAGGCAGGCCCCTGCCTGCTGTCCACGTGGGGAGTTTCACTGGACACTTGCTCATTACAAAACCTAAAAAATATTGTAAACAACATTCAAAGCCAGCACTTGCCCCACTTCAGCAATGAAGGCAAAGTGAGTGGCCCGTGAGTTGATAAATCTGGAAGTCATATCCAATCATAGCTGGGAAAGAGAGTTTGCTTTCATGGCCAAACCTGCCTTCTACTTCAGGAGAGGCCATTTCCACTGCTGGTGAGGTCTTAGTGCTCTGGTAGGAGCTATAGATGGAGGTTGGCTGTTTTATTTGGTGCTCATGATGTTGCTCTCTAGCTTTTGAAAATAACAGCATTTATTAAAAAATGGAAATGTTGTTTTCTGGTGTCCTGTTTTTTTCTGCTTTGGTTACAGGTAAATTTTAAAACCAGCTGTTTGAAGACCTACTCTGCTAAATGAAAAAAGAGATGAAATCTTTTCATGTGTGATGACATGGATATAACTGGAAGGAATTATACTAGGTCAAGTAAGAAGACAAATACCCAATGGTTTCACTCTGAAGTGGAATACAAAGACGGAAGGGAGGAACTGACAAGAACAAACCAAAACAAACCCCATGGTTGGAGAACACACACCCAAAGAAGTGTGAATTGTCTTCCTAAGTAAAACATATTCTCTTAATGCAAAAATAATACAACTTTAAAACTGAAAGGAAGCCAGCATGTGTTCCAGAGCAGGTGCCTATTGAAATGAGTGCATGTGAGTGTGATCACGTTTGCCTCCTTGGTTGACTGCTGCAGTTCTCACTGGTTTCAGTGGGCATTTCTCAGGTGTGAACACAACCTATATACTTCAGTTGCAGGTGTGAGATGAAAGTCCCTGGAGGACTGGGTATCTGGTCTTTGTGGAATTTCCCCACTAAGCACAAAAATCCCGCCTCCTGTGGACAGGACTTCAGTTACGTGTCACCCACACAAACCAGACCATTCGCCATTTTTGACAAGCTGTTAAAAACAGCTAATAAGAAAAGTAACCCAAATCTGTGTGGCTGGTGTCCCTTTAGAAAGCAAAAGAGAGTTTTACTAATTAACACCCAAACATGATAGATTCTGGTACTTATCTTTTTAATGACTGAATAATACTCCACTGTGTATTTTGAGCCACCCATTGGTTTTTGGTCATTTGGGTTGTTTCCATGTCCTGGCTATTATCAACAGTGCTGTAATAAACATAGCGTACAGGTTTCCTTTAGAATTAATGTTTTTGTATCCTTGCAGCAACATGGATGGAGCTAGAAGGAATCATGGTAATGGAAATAAGTCAAAAGGAAAAAGATAAATACCAGATGATCTCACTTATATGCCCGATATAGGAAAAACAAACAAAAAAGACAAAAAAGGGTCAAAAAGAACAAACTTTTAACTGAACTGAAACATACAGAAAGGTAGAGGGAGGGAGGGGAGGAGGGAGGGTGGATCAGGAGGAGAGATGAGCATAAATGAATAGAATGATGGTTCACTGTTGACATGGTGGTGGGAGAAATTCAGGGTACACAACAATGTAAGAAAATATAAAAATTAATTAATTAATTCAAAAATAAAGAAATAAATTACTATTATTGTTAAAAATAAATAAGATCTCTGGAAATTCTTTTGTCCCTATGACTTCAAAGAAAGGTATAGGTCACACTCAGCTCCCTCTTAAACGTCTCCCTGCTTCTCCCCATTCAGAAATACTTCTCATCTGCTTATCTACTCATCCCCTCTATCTTTCTGGAAACCAAGCCCCATCCTCCACTCTCTCTGCAGTGGACCTCTCTTTGTCATAACTCTGCCCACAGGAGCTGAGAAGCAGAACAAGTAGAGACAGAATCCCCTGCATGGGGATTGTGTTGGAATGCATACACAATCATTGTCTTCTCCTTTACAGTCCCATATATTTTCCACATAAAGATTCCACAGTCAAGGTGAACATTCAAAGCACTTCTTTATCCAAACTCCAATCTCTTCTGTTTGTAACCAGGTCTAATGGTAAATCCCAAGCCCTGTCAATATGATCCAGTCACCCAGCTTCCTCTTCTACTTGATGCTGCACAGGCTGGCAGGGAAAAGGAAAAGCTGCCCCACACCCGACGTCCGGTCCACACAACAGCCGCCATTACCAAGATCTGGGCAGAAATGTCTGCAGACCCACATGGAGACCTCCACTCTGCCTCTTTCTGAAAGTATCCATCACCAAGCTGGAGCAACTGACTTTTTAGCTTGCTGCGTAGCTCAGGAATGGATGACCATGATCCACAGCCTTGGAAAATCCAGTGAGTTGTACACGATCTGCTGTGTGTGTGTCACTGGAATACGTGGGATCTACTTAACAAGGCTGACTCAGCAAACACATGGGATGTCAGTCAAATTTTATGCCTTGATGTCCTATACCTGGATCCAGAGATGCACAATGAAGAAAGAGTTGGAAATATGATCAGAGTGTCATATTTTTAGTTTCTTAGAATAGCAACAACTCACTGGCATGTGAGAAATGCCAGTCTGGAAGTTGGGGGCTGGTGAGGCTAACCCCAAGAAGTGGGGGGCCATCAGATGGACGCCCTGCCAGTCGCTGGCTCCCTGGTTATGTCTCATCTGGGCTGCTGTGTGGCCCCCTGATCTCTGCTCTCTTAATTGTATCAGTAATGACCAGCCTAACTTCTGACAGCTTTGGGGTTTGAAACTGAACATTTTTGACAAGCTCTCCAAAAGCGAGAATTTTTTTTTTTTTTTGAGACTAGGTCTCACTATTTTTGCCCATGGAATCGCAGGCTCTCATTGCCCGGGGTACCACAGACTCAAGCAATCCCCAGCCTCAGCTTCCCAAGTAGCTGGGATTACAGGCGCGCGCCACCACGCC
>PVHY01008223.1:0-17703 GCA_004024945.1 Uropsilus gracilis
TGTCTCATGTATTTTTAGCCACCCATATCTGACCACCTCCCCAACAAGAATAGAGGTTCTGTAGATATGAGAACTCAAGTAAGTATGAATTTTATCACAGCACTATATATTGAAAAGTTTACTGAATGTAAATGCCAAATATACAATTCTCTGTAAAGCAAAATTAGATTTTTGGATTTGTCAAATCACCATCTATGTTTAAACAGCTGAAATAGAACATTCCAACTTCTGTTTTGAGGGTATTATTTAACAAGTTAAATCACAAACCTGCAACAGGCATTACTTGAATACATACTGGAATTTCCCACTGCTCCTTGTAGTTTGGTCCATGATTATTTAACAAGGTAAATAATGATTGGCTTGTTAGAGCTATCTGAGGGTGGTATCTTGAAACAAGTTTTTCTGCATTTGAATCCTTGCTAATATCCTGAAAAACAACATATTACTTGTTACTTGATTGTATTTATTAAAAATGTCTTCGATAAAGTAATGAAAAGGGAAAAATTCAGAAAGTGAACTTTAGAACAATCAGGTTACACATATTTTATGAGGTACAAATTACTTAGGAAGATCTAAAACCACCTTTCCACTTACATAGTGCATAGCCGCAGCTGTTTGTTCTGGTGTTTCAAGAGCAGATATGTTATCTTTTGAGAGTTGCAACTTTGCAGGCATTGATGGAAATACTGTCTTTACATATTTCACACTGCCCTAAATAAGAAAATGAAAACTTTCTTATGAAAATCTTGATGTGTTTTACCTTCACTATCCTTTTATCACGAGACTTTTAATCTAAAATTCTTCATTCACTAAATGCTAATGTCAAATTTACAGCCTCCTTAAGCCAAGGCATTCATGTTTATACTTGACAATCACCATATATTCTTTTAAAGACATGATCTAAGATAAAGGTACCATGGAATTTTCTTTGCACTTCAACCTTAAAAATATTCTCTCTGCACATATTTACTTCCAAAAACATTTGTGAGCAAAATCCCATAAAATTAAAAGAGCTACCTGCTTTTATTCAGGAATACTAAGAAGGGAATTAAAAAAAAGGAAAATCAACAAATAAATAAAGTTGGTAGTCAATATTTTTATAAATATTATGGGTAGCTGCAAATTTTTAAAAAGTGACAAAGATTTATATCGCATATTTTAAATTATATCATAGTTCAAAATTTAACTTAAAAAATAAGAGTAATGTCTGTGAAATATAGATGAAGTTTCAGATAAACTATACTGCAGATCTTACCAATGCAAGAAGGGTTTTTTCTAACTTTAATCCCATCTCTGTTCTGAAGGGAAAGAATCCCATTAAACTGGTGACTTCATGAAGAGTATAGAATTCTGGATACTTTTTCACTTGTTCAACACAAGCTCTTAAAATTTGCTAAGAAGTTAAAATTAAGAGAAATTTATATGCAATATACATTTCCAGTGAGATAACAAAAACAGTTACAGATGATTATAATTATTTATTCCAAATATTAGCTTCATTTCATTAATCAAACTTAGATCCAGGTATAACCCTTATTTAATAGTTTATTATTTGAGGTAATTCTTTTTCATCTAATTTCCTAAAATATTGATATCTAGTAATAGTAATATCAGCAACAACTGTATTAAAAATTAAAATTAGTTAAGATACATATTTTCTATGCGATTTAAGAAACTGTCAAAGAAATCTACATAAAATTTTCAACACACTTTGCTGCAATAAAAGCAGTTATATAGGTAAGCTTAATACCCTAAAAAGATTCCCAAGCACAATGAGCTAATGCAGTCATTCTACTTTACAATCTAAAATGTAAATGAGAAACATTATAACTAATTCAAATGATGGAATATGTACTGTATCTTCTCGCAGACTGTTTTCAAAATATTAATGATCTAACAGAAAATGTAGTCAGTAGGTAACAAAATTCACACTTTTCCAAAGCCACTATGATAACATAAAACTCAGATAAATAAATGCCACTATGATAACACGATAACACAAAACTCAGATAAATAAAGCAACTTTTTCTTGGGGTGGGGTAAGGGATAGTGAATTAGGGCATACATACATTTTCTTTTAAGAAACCCATTTTCCTTATGTCAATGTCCACTTATGTCAGTTTCCTTATGTTTACTTTAGATGACAAAAGCTCTTAGTAATAAGCGTATCTTAATATCATCATCCCCTTTTTCTTCAGATATTAATAAAATGTGTTTTCCATAACTTGACTTCTTTTATATTCCCTTCTTCAGTCCTCACTCCCTACTATCTTTCATAATTTTTTTCCCCCTCCATCAACTCTTTTCTATGCTACCTGTGATGTTTAACTCATATTATTTGCAGTTAAGGCAGATAGATGCGGGTCAATGTGGAAAAATTTTGAGAACCCATCATATTTACGTGGTATCTCTGCTCCTCATTTGTTTTTGTTAACTTTTACCCCTAACATTCCTTCTATCACAATTGTTATGAGAATGTGAAAATGCAAAGGAAAGCAACACATGAGAACTATGTGACAAAGTTTATTATGATCAGACATGTATAGGCACATATCTTTCTTGGTGAAACTGCTGAAATTACAGTGCTGTTAAAGGAATTTCACTAATTATGGTAAGAGAAAGAATAAAAGTCAGTTTTACACTAATAATCAAGATACCTTGTATTATAGCATTAGAGGTATTTCTAAAGGATTACTGTTTGATATGTTTAATGAAAAGACTTAGTAACTTACTCATCTTTGAAAAACTGCAAAGAACGGATATGGGAATAAGGCTGTTCTCTGTCACCCAGCCTTATGAACGCTTTTTAACAGTGAAAATATCTTGAGAATTGAATACACCAAAAGCATTTACATGTACACAATCCACATTTATCGTTACAAAGAAGGTGAAAAATGATAGGTTCCCTAAATTTTATTTTGATCCAGATGGGAAAAATATGGTTATCATACGTATTCTGAAACTTAAAAAACTTTTAATAGGCAGTATGATAAATACTCCTATCTAAGTAATACTAGATCGTGGATAAATTACAACTAATGTTTTCATGCTCTTCTGGGGCTTGTTAAAGAGCAATGAAAATCTTCAAAGACCATAAATAAAAAAACCCAAATATCTAGTGTAAAGGAGAGTAAGTAGGAGGAGTAAGAAGAAAACTCCTGAAATGTGAGAAGGCTTGAGGGAAATGACTTAACCAGTTCTGAACCAGGCAGGGAGGTAAAAGGAAGACTACTATATTTAGGTCTTAAAAAGCAGAGATTTGAGCATATATTCATATACCAATGTTCATAGCCGTGTAAATCACAATAGCCAACAGGCAAAAAAACAACCTAAATGTGCACTTATGGATAAATAGATAAGCTATGTCCAAAGCAAAGGTGTCCTCCTCAGACCAACCCAAAAATCTCACAGAACAGGTGCCCTAAAAACTCCCCACTCTGGAATGCAGAGTACTCTAAATTAAAAGCAGTGAAACAGTTTGCATCTGAGGAGAAGTTTCTGGACTTAACTAGGAAAGTCAACCTTCCCTAGTCAAAAAAGAGCTCATTACATCCTAAGTTTTTGTCCTTTAACTCATCTAAGAAGCAAACCCTGTTTGTTCTTTTATGACCTAAAAGAAGATTGGGGGGGGTTTCTCAGAGTAAAGATGAAATATTCCCTTTTGGCTGCCTAGGTAATTCTCCCTCTTCCTCTTGCTCTTCTTAATATCACAGGTTCCTAAATGCAGAATAAATATTCCTGGTATGCTCCATAATTCTTCAGAATTTAGAACTGAATAATTCTCTATACATATCTTGCTCAGTTTTTGCTTTGCTAACCTTACTGAGGTCAGTTTCAGTTTGGTTACTTATCCAGTCTGAGAAGAACCAAGTGGAGCATGGGATGATCACACCCTGACAACACACTTACAATAAGTGTATTACTCAACCTTAAAATGCAAAGAAATTCTGACACAAACCACAATATGGACAAGCCTTGAAGATATCAAACTAGGTAAAATAAATAAGCTGGTCACAAAAAAGACAACTGCCCAGGGTAGACAAATTCAGATACAAAGCAGAAGAGAGCATGAGCTGAGAGGACAAGGGAATTGGAAGTTACTGTTTAAGGGGTTTGATATAACAGAACCTTTTTGGTCTCTGTTTCCTGATACATATTTCTTAAAACCTTACTCTCTTTAGTGGTAGGAGTGTATTTTATATGCTAACTTCAGGTAAGGGAATCACAGTAGCCAGAAAAACCAAGACATATTAGAGGGCTGGAACTTTCCATTTTCACACACTGATCTCTGGAGATTAAGCTAATCACCAGAAGCCAATAAATTAACAACCACACTTATGAAATGAAACCTTCATAATAAACCCCTAAATGACAGGATTTCTCCTCCATGTGGCTGTTCCTTAGTTGTATATATAATAAACTAGAAAGCAATATCATGAGTTCTAAAGCTGTTCCAGAAAATTTGGGAACCATAGCAGAAAGTCATGGGGATCCTCAATTTACAGTCAGTCGAAAATAGAGGTGAAAACCGAGGACTTACAACTAGGCTGTCAGTCTGGTATCTAAAGTAGGGACAGTTTTGTGGGACTGAGTTGTGAATCCCACAAACATAATATTGAGTGAAAGGAAGACACAAAAGAATTCTGTTCACACAATGTTGAAAAGTAGGTATAAGAGAGGTTGAAAAACTACCTCCCATAAAGACATGAGAATTAGCAACACCAAAGTGAAAGAGATTATCTCTTCAAGGAGGGAGAATATAATTATCTGGAGGGACAAAGAGGCTTCTGGGTTACTGGTATTGTTTAACTTTTGAGTTGAGAGTTAACATATATTGACTACACAAATATTTATTAAGCTGTCCTATGTACTTTTTGTAGATATATTTCTTAAAATAAAATTCAATTTTTAGAATAATTAGAAAAACACTTGTGAGACTTTGGAGTAGAAATGTAAATTAGAGAAAATGTGCTGTCATGTTAGTCTTGCTCAAAAACAAGATTTACTTCTAAGTGTTGGCTATCTAATAATGAACTTTGTTAATAAGCAGATCTACAGCCTCTAAACAGACAATTATATTGCCCACTTACGGTGTGCCAGGCATTATACTAGTCACTGGAAACCCAGCAGTGAACAAAGCATAAATGCTGTGAAGAAAGGCAATAAAAAACAAACAGCAACCAAAAAACAAAACAAAACAAAAACATGAATACTGAAAGTGATGATATTTTTAAAAGCGTAATGAGGATTACCCTCATAGTTGGCATCTGAATCTGGAGAACAGTTTGCAGAAAGATGGGAATAGCCAAAGACCTCACAGAAGGACCAGGTGTGATGTAGTCAAGAAAGACAGAGGCCAACAGATTGGTGTGGAGCAACTAAGAGCTAAAGCAGAGTGGGGGTAGGAGTGACCCCATAGGACACTGTAGAACTTCATCAAGACTGTTTTTCACTGAGCAACAAAAATGTCATTTTTAACCAGTAAAATGAAGAGATATGATTTATGTCTTAAACTCATCACTCTGGGTCTTTTCAAAGGCATATTAAAACAGGGACAGCTACCAGTTCCTCTTCCATACCATTTGAGTATGTCATATTAATGTTCAGAGAAAAAAAAGGAGAATTCTTCCTTTTATTTAAAAGTACCATTCTTCTGATTCACATTAACAAAGAATTTCACCTTAACATGTATTTTTAAGTAAGTAATACTGTCTGCTGTTTCCAAGTTATAGCACTAGATATTGTCTTTACTTGTGGCAATAGGTACATGAAACTTAACATAGTAAGCATTTTAATTTTAACA
This sequence comes from Uropsilus gracilis, assembly GCA_004024945.1. Classification (NCBI taxonomy): domain Eukaryota; kingdom Metazoa; phylum Chordata; class Mammalia; order Eulipotyphla; family Talpidae; genus Uropsilus; species Uropsilus gracilis. Next base: position 5,804 of record PVHY01008223.1, read on the forward strand.
TTCAAAGGTGCTAAATGTAACACACTGTGTACAGTGACCAATTATAAAAACTTGAAAATCTTCCAACTTGTGTTGGTGTTTGTAGATGAACTCTACTACAAAATATAAATTAATAATTACTACGTTAATAGTCTAAATTTCTCCAAAGCCCACTGAATGATGGTAGAGTACAAAGTAGAAGGGTTTACATATTTTACTATTAAATTTACATGAATGATTTAAGAACTCACAGTTGAAATGTACCATTTGGAGGCAGGTTACCATGAAGACAATAAATACAAATTCATGTGACTAAATTTGATAGAATGTCAGATGTTAAGACTCCCCAAAACTGCTTAAACACAATCTTTCATAAAGATCAAGACATTAGGTCAAACCACCCATGTAAATAAAATTTAACTCTCAAATATGGTAGTTAGAACATTGAAAGAAAATAAATGAGGATGTACAGTACCTGATCTTGTGCATTTCCAATACTTAAATACATGATGAATAAAGAACTTATATACAATTTTGTCTAATTGTTAACACTGTCATTTCATAAGCTTTTGCTAGGATCATCACATATTTTAGAATGTTATCATTGCCTATTACTTGGTAGCTTATATAAACATGATTTTTCTGTTTTGTTTTACCTCTGTGAAGAGACTGGCATCATCAGAGAGCATGTTATAATCCTGGGCACATTTCTTTGCAGAGTTCTGCAAAAACTTGAGGAATTCGGTAACTTCTTCATTCACATGTTTTTTCATATCCTGAATTTTTAAAAATTAGGTCTCTTAGGATAAGAAGCATGGTTAAAACACAATCACTGCTTTTATAATTTGGATTTCAGGAATAATTAAAGCATCACGTTCAAAACAGAAACCACAAAAACAACTATAAAATGAAAATGACAAGTTCCACAAAACTAAAGAAGTAAATTATAAATATAATTAAAAAAAAATCATACTACATGGTTAAAAATAAGGCAATTTTATAAAACACTCTTAATTATTATATAATTAGACTAAAACCACAATGGAAGTATGTGCAAAAAAACAGCTAAAAAAGAAGGAAAATAGCTTATAAGAACATGGAAAAATGCTTTTCATTAGCAATCACTGTAAATTAAACTAATGAAAACATGAAATGACCAGTCTTCCCATATCAAATTAAAGGCAAGAGCGACATTTCCAGTATTAGTGAAGATATTTTTAACTCAACAGTGGTACCAACAGATTGGTTCAGACTTTTTGTGCAACAGTAACTGCAGAGTTACTAGGCAGTTTTAATGGTCTTAAAACACATTATTCGGGTACTTCACTTTTAAGGATTTATCTTCAGAAAGCAAACACATACATGGATGATAAGAATTTGTAACAAAATTGTTCAGAGCAGCATCATTTATATAAATGAAAATTTAGAAACTTTAGTAGACAACTTAAAATTACTTAACTTATGTAAAGTCCTATTACTAGTACTGAAGATTAACTGCTTAAACTAAGAGTAAAATGCCTGAACTGTTAGAAAAGCAACAAAAGAATTAAAGCACAATTGCTGTTAACGAAACTCCTTAAATTTTCCATTTTTATTACTATGATTGCATCTACAGCCAAAAAGCAAATTTAAAATATTTCCTAACTTTCAATATATTTTACTGAAGTTGAAGTATAGAATACATACCAAGTATTGTAAGTACTCATTTTTATTTATTCCAATAGCTTTAGAATTTGCAGGCATTTTGGCATATTTAACCAACAAGTCCACATAATTTCTTTGCTCTCTCTGTGAGAAACGAGAGAAACGAGGATAAGGAACTCTTGGTTTGGGGAGAAGAACCATTCCAATTGTGGTTTTAACTTTTTCCTTTGCTTGAGTTGCTGAACTAACTGACGGTTCATTTTGTACAGAACTTGCTGAGGCATTCAAATTTTCTCCTATACGTCTGGAAAAAAAAAATACAATTTGAAAATATGTGCTTTTCACACGACGATTACTATCATGGAACTTCATGATTCTCAATCACCAGGGAGAATATAGCATGATTAACACAGTGAATTCTGGATTATTATCTAACTCTGCCACCTGCATTTTGATGTTTAGCCATTTGGTATAAATTAAGTATTATGTAGGGTAAGATCATGCTACAAGCTTACCTTCCATTATCTGATGAAGAAGAGATATAATCTGTGGACAAGATATTAATTTGCAAGTCTTTTCCCTTAATTCAAGAGGGGTAAATCACTCTTGCCAACTATACAAGCAGGCATTTCAAGTTTGTATTTTATTACAATGCAAGTTGTTTTTAATGCTTAAATTCTTCAGTAAAATATATCAGTTAATGATGAACAAAAGACTAACAATAGGATATGATCAGATCATAAACTTGAAGTTAACAAATTGATAGTTTAAGGCCGGGCATGGTGGCTCGTGCTTGTAAGCTTCAGCCTATGAAGCGGCCGGGGCTAGGGATCGCAGTTCGAGTCCCGCCTGGGGCCCATAGCGAGACCTAGTTCCAAAAAATAGCTGGGTGTGGTGGCACACGCCTGTAATCCCAGCTACCTGGGAAGCTCAGGCTGGGGATTGCTTGAGTCTGTGGTACCCTGGGCAACGAGAGCCTGTGGTTCCACAGGCAAAAATAGCGAGACCTAGTCTCAAAAAAAAAAAAAAAAAAAAAGATAGTTTAAATGTTCTGAATTCCTCTGCTTTAACTATCTCAAGCGTGAAAAAAAAATTCAACACTGTGAGCATTATTTTATGGATACCATAGTGGCTTAAAAAAACCGATACAATACTGTATCACTCATGTAACAAGGTCCAGTCATTAGAAATGTCTTTATAACTTGTGTGGATGCAAAAGTGAAACCTCGGCCTATCTACAATGAAAAGTGTATTAGATGACAAAGTGGAGGAGCTACAGATCCAGATACCATACTTTTTCATGAAATGCTATTCCCAATTTTCTCAAGTCTCTTTACCATCCCAGTTAATATATAACATAAATTTCTTATCTTGCTCATAATCTGCCTCTGGCCAGACATGGTGGTGCGTGCTTGTAAGCAACAGCTTATGAAGTCGCAGTGCATCTGGGGATCACAGGTTTCAGTCCCACGAGGGCAACACAGCGAGACCTAGTCCCAAAATAGTTGGGTGTGGTGGCACACACCTGTAATCTTAGCTACCTGGGAAGCTGAGGCTGGGAATTGCTTGAGTCCATGGTACCAGGGGCAACGTGAGCCTGCGGTTCCACAGGCAAAAATAGTGAGACCTAGTCTCAAAAAACAAACAAATAAACAAAAAACATAATTTGCCTCTATTGCAGCTAGTTGGTTGTAATCTGAATTTTTACAAAGTTAAGTCCATACACAAATGAAAATGACATCCTTAAATCTCTACCACTCTAATTTTCACTACAGAAATTGTTCCCTATGATGACTGGGTTCCAAATTAAACAACAATAATCCAAGAGAATAGCAAACTAATAAGAAGGATGGAAATCTATCTACAGGTTCATTCTTCCTTTCTTTGGTTCATTAACATTTACTAAGTAACTACCATGTACCTATTTGAATACTGGGGAGAAAGCAACACCAAGCATGATACAATCTCTACTCTCTAAGACTTTATAATCAAGTAGATGAGATAAATGAATGGAGAAGAATGAACGTATACATGTATATCAATGTATGTGACTATACAGTTCTCAGAATTTTTACATGGAAATAATGAGTAGGAAATATTGAATAGAAATATTCAATAGGAAATACTTAATAAAGAGTCCTAAAGACACTGAGATGAGAGTTTAAAAAATAAAAGGGGGGAGGCTGAGGAATATCCAAATCAGTGATTCTCACTACTGGCAGTATGATCTCCCCCTGGAGATTTTGTTCCATTTATTTACTTTTTTAAATTCTATTTATTTATTTATAATCTCATATTTTTAAATTGATTGTACACATACATACATGTATTTTACACCATTGTCTATCCCAAGGTTCTCCCACCATCTTAACACCCGCGAACCATTTTAATCTCTTGAGCCCATCCTTCCCCTGATTTTCCCTCCTCCTCCTCTGTTGCTCTGTGCTTCAGTTCTGTTGACAGTTTTAAATTATTCTTGTCCATTTATTTGTTTTCCCTATATCCCTTCTGTGAGACCATCCAGTATTTCTTTTTCTTTCTGGTTTATTTCTGCTAACATGATTTCTTCTAGCTCCATCTATGTTGCTGCGAACAACATAACCCCCGGGGATTTCAGAAAGCAATGAATGCATCTGGGTGTCATTAAAGAGGCAGAGAATTAAAGGCATTTAGAAGTGAGGGATACTAGATGCTTGTGTATGTTACTGTTCTGAACAACAGTCAAAGGTCTCTTTCAACATTTTTCTATCTTGGACAAATAAGTCTGGTCCTTATTATCTCAACAATACATTTTATTCTCTTTTGTTTTTCCCAGGATTCTTTTATGGTATAGTTTATCTTCTCTTAAATCCAACCTCATCTACTTTAGCTGATGTATCTGACTACTTTATTTTCTGTTGCAGTGGTATAACAGTCATTTCATAATGAAATACAAGTTATAGATTATATTCATGCTTTCACATTTATATATCTAGGCCATAATATTTTTAAGTATTTGATCTGTGATTAATATCTATAAATTTCAATTCAGGATAGTAACCAGGGTTTTATTTCTTACAAATATTTGCTACTAAAAACAGAAGGCTTTAGCCTAATAAGGTTGAGAATTACCTAGTTAGGTCTGTGTCTGACAAAGGATGAGCTAAGCTCCATCCAAAACTACCACTAATTTAAGTTAACTTTACAATACTAGAATATGGTAAAAACTCCAAAATTGCTAGAAAAAGACACATGACCCCAAAATCAAGCATGATCTTGAAGACACTCTCTTAAAGCTAAACCATGAAAGAAAAATCAATCAAAAGAGTGAGTGAGTGAGAAAAGAATTTTGGAAATTAAAATAAGGATGCTTAGGTTGACTTTGAAAATAATACAGATGAAAGAAGACATACTTTGCTACTAAAGTTTCCCCAATAACTGTATGAAAATAAGCATATTTTAGGTTAACAAAATGAATATTAACTGCTGATCTTGGGAGAAATGTATTACAGCAAATTGATTTCTCACTAGAAAATGTCTCAAGAGTTATTCAAACCTAACAGCATTGTGTCCGCATCTCTTAACAATACTGCTTCACAGCTGTCTCTCTGAATATGAGAACACGTCTGTCCTTGTGGCACAAACTGGCAAATTTAATTAAGCTGCAGCAGCAACAAGATGCTGACTCAGATATGCCAGAGTGGGAATGTCAAGAAATTCTAGCAGTTTAAATTGGCTACATTCAGCAAAGAATGAAATGGCAGCACATCAAGATCATTTCCATGTGCAGTGCTGTCAAAATCTTCATCAGGGTGTAAGCCAAAACCATCTGACAGGGTTTCTCTATCCACATTTACAGCATTATATTTTATTTCAGTTGATGGTTTGAAGTTTTCCCCTTCATTTTGTCAACTACCCATTTTCTTTTTACTACAAGTTTCTATTTAAAAAAAAGGGGGGCAGAATTCAAACTTTCAGTTTCTTGTAAATTGTCTACTGGTTTCAATAGTTTCTTTAAAATATTTGGAAATGGGCCTAAAGCATCCATCTAAACTATACCTTTTACATCCTCTGAAATCACTTGACTATTTAAAATTAAATATGCTAAAATTTTTCATGATTGTTTTCAAGTTGAAGCTTTCTTCCTGTTGGCTTAAAACTCAATTATAAATATTTACAACCAGAAACTTTGATTAAAAAAAAAAGGTAAATGTTCATCTTGGGTACAGGGAGGAAGGTTGAATAAAAACCTCATATTGTGGAAAGAGCATAATTAAAAGTTATCACTATTTTTCCAAAATATGTCAGAAAACACAAAAAATACACCATTAGGGACAATAACAATTTTACAGTCTTTAGTTTTTCCAACAACAAAAAAAAAGTTATAAATTAATTGTCTGTGGAACAGAACTTAAGGTTAGCACAAGACCAGAAACACATCCTGGTGTCCACTTTCTTTCTAAACTAAGAGGCCAACTATACTGTTTTTTGCTGTATAGAAATCTTCAGAAAAACAAACCATATTTTAAAGAAAAAAAGATTTTAGGAGTCAGATGAATCTCCCTACCAAACATAATACAAACTCCCAAACTATGACTCACTTTGGGATATATAGAACAGTCCACTAGAAAAGAACCATTAAAGTTATTATGAAGTAATGACAGGACGAAGATTAATATTAGAGATTTTTAGTTTGGAAAGAAGGCTGAGATAAAAGTCTATGGCAATTTTTCCTCCAAAGATGCATGTTTACTAGTGAAGCCAGTAAGGGGCAAGTGCACTGGGAAATAGTCTAAAGGAAAGCATTTTTAAATCTTTCAAAAAACTTCTTTCAATCTGTCATTTGACTCAAGAGCTTTATATATTTAATTATTTAAAGAGAAGGGTTTTATATTGCCATTTTATTAATTACTCTAGATCTTAGAGGTTTTTTTGTTCTTCATTTCTTCCTAGAAAACACATACAAATACTTAGAGAAGTCTAAGGGCAAATAAGAGAAGTGGTATGAAAGTAACTACATTTAAGTATTTTAAATACTGATCAAGAGAAAATGAAGATATAGTAAGAGGGGATGCTAAAAGAATGGGGAGAAAGTAGGCAGGAAAAGATGGAGTACCATTCTATATAGAGGCTGGAAACATATTTCCTTCATAGGAAAAACAGAGAAGAAAGGATAAAAATAAATGTTGCTCTCCCCTAGTGGAGTTCCCTAATTCCTCCTTTGAGGTATTTACACTTCTTTCTAGTAAATCCACCTACTTTCTAGATTCAGCAACAAGAGTAGTAATGGTCAATCACAAAGAATTTATCTTTATAGAAATAATTACTGAAAGTTCTTCAATGTACTACAATTAGAAGAAAAGACAAGCACTTTGCAAAACAGGATAAATGAATTAAAAGTTTATCAATGTAGTTAAGTAATATGCAACCATTAAGAAGACTGAACAGTATGTAGGGGCCTGGGAGACACACAAAATGTATTTTAAAAGAAAAAAAGCAATGCAAAGGCTTTCAGCATTTTTAATCTCAATTTTGGCATGTGTACTCATGTATATTATACATATACATACCTGTACAGAGGAAGATCTGAAGAGAGATATACCCAGAGCAGTTGCCTTTGAGTACTGGATTCTTTTATTTTCTAACTTCTATTAATCTGAATGTCTAATGATGTGGCTAGATATAAAACTGCAACCCTTAGAAAAACAGCAATCAAATATGGAAATAAATAACAAAATAAACACATTACCTGTTTGATAAAATATACAGTTCTTTTAAACTTGAAACCATGGAATGATCTTTATAATTTTCTCGAGAGAAAAATGTCTTAAGGCCATTTTTGGGGGAAACATCCCTGTGAAACAAAGTAATTTATTTGCATTTAACAATTCAAAATCTCATGCTAGATTAAGCAACATCATGGTAAAATTATAATTCCTAACTACATGCCCTCTCCTTCCCCTTTCCCAGACAATCACCTCTTCGTAGTATTTCTTTCATGTACCAGATGTGTGAGTATTCATGTTTTACTTTTTTGATAGCTTGTGGCTGATATTCGCCAGTTCCTAAAACAGACTGCTTTTCTTCTTAACCCAATTAAATATCAGAGATACTTGAGAGTTAAAAATAGAAAGAACTGAAGTACAAAAAGGGGTCTGTTAGGAGCAGGGCTTCTAGTTCTGTGGCACATTAAAATGTTTAAATCGCAAATAAGAATACCTCTCAACTAACTGTTGTTTCATGCACTACTGTGCAGAGTGAAAAGAAACTAAAACCAAGACTGAATATCCTACTTCTTTTTGTTAATTTAGCAAATACGGCAAATGGCATGCATTTGTTAAAACTCTTTCGCAGGTCACATATGATTTTCCACAAACATCATAATTACATCAGAGACTAATATATTATAGTCAAATACTTTCCATTATAGTAAACATGCACTAAAGTCTGGTTAAAGAATTTTAAAAAATACAACACTACGAACTATTCATCTAGGGAAGAACAAAGGATTTACCAGGATTCTGTGGAAAAGGACAGTTCCAATGGCTATATCAACATGCAAAAGCTCTAAAACACATTTGGTTTCACACTGTCAAACATAGCAGATCATCTGCACTACACGTGAACACACTCTGAACACACATATTTTATAAAACTTACAAACAGATGAATTTAATCAATCGGTGTACGGTAATAAATTAACAGGCTTTTTACCCTCACACCACTAGCCTTCATGACCAGCACCTGGGGTATGGTGCCCTCCCCATAATTGTACCTGCCTAGCCCAGTGGGTGTGTGCATGTGTGAGTGGGCTCATCTGGGCCTGGGAGGTAAGAACAAAAGAACAGCATCACCCTGGCATAGGTGAGCATGGGAGGAAAGTACCAAGAAAACATGAGAGAACCCAGACAAAGAATTTCTAGAGGGTTAATAACCTGCCATACAGCCCTAGCTGTGCCTGCTGGTGTGTCTATGTAACTGTGTGTCGTGTAACTGCTAGAACTAATAAAGAAGCTACCCAGATTGGCCTGCCTGCGCACTATGAATGGTTACTTCTGACTGGGTCACTCCAAAAATGGAAAATTTTAGTATATTTGAACCATACTTAATTTGTTACTGTCTAAAAAGACATTTACAAAAAAGAAAAAAAAAACAACAAAACAAAACTATAAAGCATACATGGTAAAATGTGGATGTCAAACGCTACGCACTAGTGTATTTCCTTATTATTTGTTATAGTGCTGTATCTGTGACACATCATTATATTCTAAGGTTTTTGCACATGATACAAAAAAAAGTCATAGGCCTCAAGGCAACAATGCTCAAAGGAGCACTGTTTGCAGTAAATGAGTACTTCTTGAGCACAAAGTGATTCTTGGAATCAGGTACTGTCTTAGTAATCTTTATTATCTGTTGTGATTTTTCTATTTTCGGCTACAAGAGTCAGTAAAAGTGTTAAATTGATCTAAAGCAGCACACGTAGTTCTCTAAAGTCAACTACAAACTTTAAATAGAGTTCTCTATTTGCAAAGCTCTCAAACACTTCTGAAACAGTCTATAACAAAGATGTTTGTTTTTAAATAAGCTCTTATGATGTGTACAGAAATAGGCAAGGTTCTTGGATCAAGAATATGGCATTACTCCTTTTCTGAGAGATCAACAATAAGTAGAAGATGGAATTATATATACCTAGTAACAATTTGAGTGCCGAATTCTTGTCACATTAGGAAAGGAAATGTAGTCATCTATAACTCAGTCATGTTTTCAGGATGAGGATAAAGTTTGAGACCCTGAATTTATATGTTCATTCTCTTGCCACTAAATCTCTCCAGGTCAGAAACCTCCTTTCCCAACCTGGCCAACAGCCCCATTCAATCCTTTTTTAGGAAACTACAAACAGATGAAACTCACCAGTTCAGACTTGGTTCACCCATGGCCATCACGGAACTCATTTCTAGATTTCTGCTTCACTTTAGCATACAATTTTGTTGCCTGGCTCTGGTGCTGACATCAAAGGGCAGGATTTCTCAGGATCTACCTCATTTGAGGGAAAAGAGAAGGGCAAGATCAACTACCCTCAATTAACACCTACCCTCAATTAACATGAACACCTAAATAAACAAATACTCTGAAGGTTCTTTGTAGTAGAGCTGCAATGCTGATGGAGGATGAGTTCCCCTCCATTTAATTTACATGAGGAATGTGACTATCATGACACGGAGAAAATAAGCCCCCCCGAACAGAAAGATGTTCTCATTGCTTCCACGCCAGACATGGAGGTTATGACATGGAGCTGTCTCTATGTATTAGTCGACTCCCCTCCATCCCTTACTGCCCACTTTAATCTTGCTTCAGTTTTCCCAACCAAATATTATTATGAAAAACATTTTAGCAAGCAATGCTGGACAAAAGCCATTTCAAGGTTATCAACAGAACCTCCAAATATGAGCAAACTAAGGTTCAGGCAACCAAAGTATTATTTCATAGCATCGCTTGGCGGAATCACCAGGGACAGCATAGCTGGCTTGGCGACACCGCGTTCTGCGCTCCTTCTGCCACGCAGAGCGAGTTGACAGAGTAAACTGCGATTAACTAGCAGGCAACTTGAGTTGGTGTGTCGGTCCTGGACGGCTCCCAGTTAATCATCTTTCACACTTCGACCCAGTGTGGGGCTGGAGAGTGGCGGGAGGCAAAAAGAAATGACTGAGGAAAACGGAAGGAAGACAAACCGGGTTCCAGGAAGGAAAGTAAAGGGCAAGCAAAGCCGGGGGAGGGACCGCGCCATCACTAGCAGCGAAGGGTCCCGGTCCCCGCCATGGCCGCCACGCTCCCTTCACCCGCTCCCCGACCATCTGCTGGGCAGCACCTTCCCCTCTGCGTCTCCTTTCCGCCCACCTCGTGGTCAGCAGGGCTCTGGCCCGGCCGCGGCCCCAGTTGGACACACTTCCCGTCCCACTCCTTACACTCGGGCGCGTCGAGAGAAGGCCATAGTTAAAGGACGCAGGCGCGCAGCCGGGCCCTGCGTGATGACGTCACGGCGACTCCGTAGGCGGGGCCAATGACTCTGAAAGGGGCCCTCTCTAGCCCAGGCCTCGCCTTTCCACCGCTTCCAACACACTCTTAAGGTCACTACGAATTGGTCCACCAGAGACTGGGAGACTTCTTTGCTAGGCGGAAAGACTGAACTCTGCGTCTTGTTCTAGAAAACTCTGGAATTTGTGGGGGATGGTAAATGAAAGGCTGGTTAGGAGACAGAGCCAGTACTAAAAGGTTTTAGGTAAATTTAGTTGTGACTTTAGGCAAGTGTTTTAACTTCCCTATCCTGCCTCCTTATCAGGAAAATAAGGTATTATTAGCAATTCCTTACAAGGGTTTGAAAATATTAATGTAATAAGATTAAAATGTTTGTTAAGAGCCAGGAGCAGTGGCACGCACCTGTAATCCCAGCTACCTGTGAGGCTGAGGCTAGGGCTCACTTGAGTCCGTGGGTTCAGAACTACCCCGAGAAACATAGCAATACCTAGTCTCTAAAAATAAAATAAAATGCGTTAAGGGAAGAAACTGCAGATCAGATCAGTATAGTACCTGGCACAAAGGCATACCTCCATGCCATCCCCATTGCAATTTAGTTGTCTTTTTCCACCAGCTGGATCTCACATTAATTTTATTCTCATTTACTGAGAAATTTACTAAGCACTTAAAATTTGTGATTAGTGCTAGGTACACATGGGGCTAATAAAAAATACAGGCTCCCCCTCCCCCAGAGATTTTGCTTGTTGGGACTAAGACATTGAACAATTAAACAATTATAAGTCAAAATAAAAAGTAACAAGCTACATAAGAGTGCATAGAAAAGGTTGTATGAGCTCTGAAGGGTAGAGAAATTACTGTAAAGGAGAGAAAGCAGCCTTGAATAGTTAATGATAGATTTAGAATACTTACATGTCAGTTACAACATTGAGCTTTCACTTATCACCTTATTTGAAGAATTTGAAGTATGTGGATGATGGGAAAGACATTCTAGACAGATACCAGGAGCTCAAGTTGCTACATAAATCTCTTGCATAAAGAGTCTGGTTTGTGTGCTAAAAGAAAAGTGTGTTCTAAATTTTGGAATGATTTGTCTTAAATTTTTTTTTCTTTTGTTAAAAATCTCCAAAATCCAGATACCTGTATTTTGCCTGGAATGCAATCAATCCTATGAAGTATAGTAGAGACAAGGGGTTCAGAAAAATAGGTTGAGACCAGACCTTAAAAACCAGACTAAGAATTTCAATTTTAGGCTGGGCATGGTGGCT